>CBVK0101102174.1:0-17173 GCA_900067695.1 Picea abies | reverse complement strand
TACATTGTGTGGTCCTAACAATCCCATACACCTTAGTTGCACTAGAAATCAAAACATGGATATATATGTTTATTCAAGATCCATTAATAGAGGTGACATTATTTATATCTGCATCTATAAAGAAGGAGATTGTATTAATCAACCAAAATACATATTTGCAAATAAAATAATATATCAAGGAAAAAAATTCATTATTTTTAAAAAATAATAGTTATGCTAATAATAGGACCCTTAGTTTCATGACCTCGAAATCTATCTATTTCTTCATATTGATCCATCCTAAAATGAGTCTTTGTCTTCCTACACATTTGTTATTCTCCTTGTGGAATTATTTCCAACCAATCTCTTTGTTAGCACTCTGTAAACTTTGTTCGGCTGAGAAAACGAATAATAGAGGAAACCTACAAACCAACTTTGAGGCCCGAAATTAGCCTTTATTACCTAGAGAGTGATCTGTTTGGAGACTTCGTCTCTATACAGGATATAAATTTAAACTCTGGGCTAGATTTAACAATTTTAAACAATATTTTCTAGTTCTATTGGCGAAAGAAAGCAAGACCTTGGGCTATGGAGTCAATTTAAGAAAACGACAAAAACAAATGACTCAGTGACTGAAATTGAGAGGATAAAGGCTAAATGCGAAACAATCTTTAGTAAAAAATCGTTGTGTGTGGTGAGAGAAAAACACATGAAGCAACTCAGAGCACCGTTGGGGATGAATTCAAAGTTAACTTAGGGGAAATAAGTTTTTTCTAAATGGCGTGAATCTAGAAGTTAACTTAGGGGAAATAAGTTTTTTCTAAATGGCGTGAATCTAGAGCACTGCATGATGAATTCTAGATTCGAAATCACATTCCGATTCAAACAGATATTACATATATGAATATAAAAAACACAGGAAAGAACATACGGAAAGAAAGAATACAATACATCAGACTTCCACCATTACAATCTTTTCATCAAATCTTCAGGACTTTTTCATTAAGTTTCAATCGGAAAAAAAAATTACAATCAATAGTCATCGTCTACACTGTATTTCCAACCAACCTCGCTTACATTGAAAATATGTAATATATAGAGATGGGCGTGTCACTTGGGATACCCTGTGCTCTAACTACTATCCATAGAAACTAGGTTTCAACTACACTCTGTCAGATGGCTCTTTGAATGGCCTTTTACTAAAAATAGAACTGACTACAATCGACAACATCATAGTCGCTCATATTTGTCGCGAAGTTTCAGTCATCAGTAAGATATCGTCATTAAAAAATGATGTGTTCATTCTTTCCTTTGACAAGGCATCTGGACGATCAAGTGTTCTATCAGACTCCTGCTGCACATTGTAACAGTCGTTATCTCTTCCGCGCGATCATTTGCTGGTGTGTGCATGTAGCGGGTGACTACAAACCATTACAGGTGCCTCAAAAATGATGACCCCGACTAGGGTATAATGCCCCTTCTTAAAAATGTTGCACATCTAACATACACCTGTCCTTCACCATGATATTCCATCATTGTGCATCGTATTTTTTTCGTGTGGGTATCTGTCAGAGTCTAAGTCCATGCCATGTCCAAGGGGACAAAAAATGGGGTCGATCGATCATGTGTCTGGTCTCGTTTGCAGTTTGGATACTCGAAGTTTTTTTCTGAGAGACTAGTTCCGCATTTTTAGGTTCATCACTTGCCTTTGCAGAACCACATTCCCTTTAAGATTCTTCTGTTCTCTGGCCAGAGCCGTGCAGACTTTCTCCATGGTCAGTACACATTCCTTGAAGTGTTTCGCATTCCTTTCTTCCGACACCCTCTGTGTTTCACACATCTTTATGATCATATCTTGCGCTTCCTTGAGATATCTCTTTAGCCAAGTCCTGTTTCCCTCATGACCTTGTGATGTTGATACTTAGAGGGTCTTCATTGCTAATTATTGTCTCAGCTCTCTGTTTTCCTAGTATAGCTCAGCAATAGCGAGTTTTTCTTGCTTCATCTATTGCGATGACTAATGAACATTTGTGCTTTCGGTGTCTGTCCTCCTCATTATGCCCCAACTTTCTTGACTTGTGTCTTCGAAGGGCTCCAGTCGAATAGCGTGCATGAGTAACTCTTCAATGGTTGACTTTGTGCGTTTCTCACACAGGAATCGGGTCTCTCCAACCACCTTGTTTTTCCTTGGCCTACCCCTTCTCTAGGGTATTGGTTGTTGGGGGGACAGGGCTTCCAACTTCCTTCCTTCCTCCGCAACCCTTCCTTATTTAGCCTCCGCATGGTGCAATATTACCCTTTCCACAGATAGAGGGAAATCTCATTTTGGATCCTTGGGGATGCCTGCTGCAAGTAGAAACGAATCCCAGTTATTTCCCAATTGTCTTAACTACTCCACCAGCAGAAATTTAATAAGCAAGACCTATAATATTTTTCTCTTCAGATGATCTGTTTCATCTCGGGCGTTTCTGCCATTTCTCGAAGGATTTGATGTAAGAAAAAGGGAATATTTAATGGTCTCCTCCCTGTAAAGTGCATCAACAATATAATGTGATTCAGATGTATTCTTTCAAACTCCCCCTCACAGGTGAAATATTTCTTAATCACTTCCATGACATTCTGAAAGGGACCCTGCAAATATCTACTTGGCATGCTCGCATTGAATTTCCCACCTAAGCAGTCTCGCTTGATAAAGTCTTCATAACATCGCGCATCCAAAGGCATGCCTTTAAACCACCTTTCATCGCGTGAAGGGATCTATGTCGCAGTCAACATAGTTTCCTCTGTCACTTGGAAAATGACACCTGCATTTACCGTGAAAGACATGTCGAACCTAAGCGCGAACGACTCTGCTAGTTTCATGTTGAATCCTTGGATTTTTCTACAAAGGGTCATGCAACCGACCTGCTCAAAAGATGCCCTAACCTCTGGATCTTCGTTGACCAATGTCAAGCTTTGAGGTTTGGGCCCAACATTCCTGCCACTTCGCACACCTTTTCTTATGTTCTGGGATGTTGTCATGGTACAACACGTATTGGTTCTACGCACGATGGATTTTGTGCAAGCTAGAGGCAGTAATTTCAATTGACTTGGGCTTGCGAGAAGAATTACAGGCGATGTGTAAACTTGACTGATGAACAGAATGCATGTAGAGTTCTTGAAATTTATAATCAGTCAGGCGAGAGATAGGAACGTGCTGGGGGGCACTGAATTCATGGTCACTGGAGGTTTCAGAGAAATCTTGATAATTTTCACAGTAGATTCGCATGACGGGTACACTTCAGAGTGTGCGAAGTACAACTGATAAGAGATGCAGGGAATATTTGATACAAACACTATGATTTTTAATTCTCTCTGATTTCATAATGAGTTTATGATGGTCACTTCATCCACCAAAGTGACTTCTATTTAACAACTTGCCTCGACTTGAGGAACGTAAGACCTTCTCTTTTGACAAGACCTGAATCTTTGGGAAAATACCTTTACCCCTTACACATGTTTTGGTTCTAACATCCATTCCCAACTCCAAGGGCCAACTGACCACTTACTAACTTCGACTGGTTTTGATTTTCGATACCTAAAATCACACATTGTGACACACAGACTGTGACTCGACTAAGACAGAATCTAGTTGAAACAATGACGTCACTAACAACTGGTTCCAATGGGGATTTATATCCTCCTAGTGAGGTGGAAAAGAATAGAAGACCAAGTGCCTAACTATTTGGCCTTATTAGACTTCGAGATTCTGAAATAACAGAAAACAAAAACGCAACCTAAACCTTCTTGACATTGTTTCGACCAGACTCAACATAAAATCAGGGCCTTCACTCCGAGCTTCAATTTTCTGTCGATATACTGACTCGAAAAACCTTCTTCGAAAACAAAAAACAAAAACAAAAATGACTATTTACAATGACATGAGATTTAAACAGAGTTCATTTCACCAGGTAGTGTTTGAGGAACCTGTCGTTTACAGGCCCCCAACCAATGCATTCCCCATTGAGTTCTTCTAGAAAATATGCATTTTTTCCGCGATACACACTGATTCTGAAAGGACCCATCCAAAGATGATCAAATTTTCCATGCTTTCCTTTATCTTTGTTCCTCACGTCCCACTTCAACACTAGATCTCCCATCTGAAATTCCTCTTGCTTCGAGTGCTTGTCAAAAAATTTCTTCATCCTCTCTTGGTGAAGTTGTGATCAATTGTAAACCTGCTCCCTCATCTATTGCACATGAATCAACTGATTTATCCTTCTTTTTGTATCATCTGGCTCGACCTCTTGCTCTTGCAGCAACTTCCTGACGGGAAATCCCAGTGAGGTAGGGAAAATTGCGTCCGCTCCATACACAATTTGGAATGGTGATGTGGAGATGGACTTTTTGGTAGTGATTATGTTCGTCAACAATGCGTAAATAAGTTTCTTGTGCCAGGCCTTCTTGTTGTCCTGCAAGATTCATTTAATGATCTTGGTTAGGCTCTTATTAGATGATTCTGCTAACCAATTTCCTTATGGGTAATATGTTGTAGAATGTCCCAGGGTTATATTGTAGTCTTTGCAAAAATTCTACATTTTCTTGGACTTGAAAGCATCCACATTGTGATGATATTAATAGGGCACTTGAACCTAGATAGGATGTTGGTATCCAGGAACTCAATAATGACCGTGTCAGTATCCTTCTTCATTGGAATTACTTCGATCCACTTCGTGAAATAATCTGTGGTTGTAAGTATCCACCTATGCTATGCCGAGGATTGCAAATGAATTTCTCCTATAAAATCTAGGTCCCATTACATGAAATATGCTTCGATCGAGATCTGTTTCAGCGGCAGGGGTTGCATCTGTCTCCTTCCATCGAAAATCTGACACTCGTGGCAACTAGAAACTTCTTCGTATACATCTGCGAAGATGGTATGCCAATAGTAACCCACTCTGAGAATTTTATGCACAGTGGTTTTCTAGTAGTGATGTCCCCCGCAGTCGCCTTTATGGAATTCTTTGATGGCCTATTCTGCATCATCTTCTAGTATGCAAATCAACAATATCCCTCCTAGATCTTTCCAATACAGTGAGTTGTCCAGGGTGCAAAACATAGTAGCTTTGAGCTTTAAAAATTTGGCCTTGGTCTTACTTAACCTTGGAGGGGCTTACAAATTCCTCAACACATAAATGATATCCATATACCAAGGTGAATCGATGAACTTCAAGCCACCTGCGCGGTTAGTTTTTCCTGAGGATTCTCTGATAAATCAATGATGAAGTTGATTCCCAGGATGTCGTAGTTCGATTGCACCATAAAGTTTGCGAGGCCCTGTCCTTTGATCAACTTTGTGGGATTTATTTCAAGGTCATATTCCAACATGGCCGCGATCCACTTACCTCTTCTTCCCTTTGGGTTAGGCTGAGTCAGGATATCTTTGGCTGAGTTGTTGGGCACATACGCGATAATGTGGGAATGTAGTATGTAGGCTTTGAACTCCTTTATGGATTTCACTAAAGCGTATTCTTGTTTCTCCATAATGTCATACCTCAGTGGGTAATCCCTCAGCATCCTACTGAAGTAGGCTATAGGATTCTCAAAGTTATGATCGTTTTTTTGTAACAATACGCTAGCAATGGTTTGCTCCGAGGTGAACGAGAACAAGATGAAGTCTTTTGTGAAGTCCGAGCTGGCCAACACGGGACATTTGGTCAGCGCTATCTTCATGTATTCAAATGATTTTCTGTCTTCAGGGTTCCATTTTATCTCGTTCCCTTTTTTGAGCATACAGGTTATATGTTTTATAATTTCTACTAAGTTCAGGATGAACCTTCTCAAGAAATTCACCTTTCCCAGGAAAGACCACACCTCCTTCTTACTATGCGGAGTGATGATTTTTAGGATTCCTTCAACCATGATGTGGTATATCTTTATACCTTATTTCGAGATGATGTTCCCCAATAGTTTCCCCTCTTTCATTCCGAAATGTGATTTTTTTGGATTCAAATATATGTCGAACTTCTTGCACTTTTGGAAAACTTTCTTCAAATTCCCGAGGTGTTGTTCGTCGAAGTCGGAGTACACTGTGATGTCATCCAGATAGATCAATATAAATTTTTCCTTCTCTTCAGCAAAGGCTATATCCATCGCCCGCTGGAAAGTAGCTCCAACGTTCATCAGGCTGAAGGGAATCTTAGCGTACATGAATGTCCCCCATGGTGTCGTGAAAGCTGTTTTTTCCCGGTCATCTGGGTGTACCATGACCTGATTGTAACTTGAAAATCCATCTAGCATAGACATCTTCTAGGACCCAACTACCTTCTGTAGGATATATTCCATCTTCGGGAGCTGGTAGTTATCCTTGAGGAATACTTTGTTCAAATTTTGAAAATCGACGCACAACCTTATTTTTCCACTCTTTTTCCTTACAGGTACTAGATTTGCAACCCATTTTGAAAACCTTAAAGAAACGATAATTTTATCTTTGAATTTTTTTTTACCTCCTTTTAGACTAGCGGCAGCAGCAAGAGATTTATCCATCTCAGCTTTTTCTTGAAAGGCTTCTGGTCTTCTTTGAGAGGAATGACGTGATGAATCACTTTGGCATCATAAACTTTCAAGTCATCATAACTCCAAGTGAAAACGTCAAGAAAATCCTTCATAGGCTTGATGTAATCATGTTTGACCTCTGGACTGAGATTCTTTGATAATTTGATTATTTTCAGATTCTCCTGGGTCCTGATATTACAATCCTCGACATCCTCGTCATTTGTTGTGATCTTGGGATTTCTAGCCACGTCGTTTTCATAAAAAATCTTTTCCAATGGAGCTAATCCTTTTGGGATGATGTTATTCTTTAACTGTACTATGTACCTTCCATCTATATGGTTTTGGAAAGGATCATCGTCATTACATTCATCTGCACTTTCATCTTCATCACAACAACACTCGTCATCGATGTTCATATTAGCGAACTCGTAGTTCATTTGGAGAAATCTCTCCACATGTTTGTCATCCTCAAACACATGCCAATACCTGATATTATTGGGTACCACTGGCCTGTGTTTGAATTCGATCTCATACTTTCTATTTGGACAAATTGGAATTTTTAAAAATGAGGCTAAGGTGGCCAAGGCATCCGTAATCTGATTCTNNNNATAAATTATACTCCGAGAATTCTCTGAGGACGTCCAGCACTAGATTTATGTATGCTCTTAGTCTGGGGTTCTTGGATTGATATATGCCTTTCACTTGCTTTATAATGAGCTCAGAGTCTCCATGCACCGCTAACCTCTTTTTTCCCAACTCTTTCAAAACTTTGAGGCCCAAAATCAGTGCCTTGTACTCAACCATATTATTGGTGCAGTCGAAAGTGAGTTTGTATGGATTCTTTATCCATACGCCAACCCTTTCCCCTTCCTTACTTATGGCTCCATTGAAACTCATGTTCCACATCTCGTTCTTCGCACAGTTCCTCGGGTCTGCGCACTCTGTTGCTTCCTGTGCGACTTTGTCATCAATAGCCATGATAGTCATCAGTTCTTCTTCTTCAAAACTCAGGTCATTGTAAAAAATGGAGGAGCCAATATCAGTGTCGACATAGTAGATGGGGTGGTTATTCGGCTACATCTTACTTCTCACCATTTATTTCAGCAGTACTTCTCTGTATAATAATCTATCCTGACCGAAAACAGGGATGGTGGCGTATGACATGTCCAGTTGTAGAGTCCCCTTCAATTTTGTGGTCCATGATTTGGATAATAGAATTCCAAACTTAGGGAGTATATCGGACATGACCACATCCATAACCAAATTCTTATAAGGGATTTGGGCCAGCGAGACAACCATATCTTTTATCAGACCCAGACATTTCACTTTTCTTGAATTGAAAGAAAAGAGATCCTTATAGGGCTTGGTGATGTCCAAACCCAAATTGTCCATGATCACTTTGGGCATGAGATTGTGCGATGCTCCTAAATCCAAAATGGTATTATGAAAGGTCATGTCATGGACCTTGAGACTGACATAGAATGGGGGAATGTCCTCAATATCACCCGTCTCCTCTATGCGCGGACCGAACAAAATGGAAGGGTGATCATCGTGGACATTCAAAGTGTCAGGAGTCCCACCCATATTTATCATTTTAATGATTTGATCCCGATATTTTCCTTTCTTTATGAGTTAGTTGAAAGGGACGAATATTTTAATCTTGGCCATTTCATTCTCAAAGTTAAAAGCGGGAGAGACTTTTTCTACCTCTTTGATGCATGTCTCTCGGTTTGTTTCTGGTGCTCTCCTTGGAACTTCCTACTTTGAATTTTCCTTTTCTGTCACATCCTTGGTCAGGTTGTCTTGCTTTGGTTGGCTTATGGAAGGGATATCCACTAGATTTTTCCTTACGGGATTCGTTTGTTGAGGCTCTCTTATTGGATTCGTGTGTTGAGGTTCTGCGAATGCCTTTTTTTCTCATGAGGTTGTATTTCTTTTGGAATCGCATGATGGCATTGTGATAGCCTTTCTTGAATTCCTTCATTTCCCAAGACAATGTGTCATCTGTCTCCAGCATAATGTCATCATTTTCATTCATGTATTGATCATGTTCCCCCTTCGTCAAAAACACGTGCCTGTCCTTGTCCTCGCAGCAATGCATTTGATCCTCGAACATCTAATCAAAATCTTCATCTGCTTGATTCTTTTGGAACGGGGGCATTATTTGTTGGTCACCCTGGTCTCTCTGTTCCCTCTGCCTAATATGCAAGATTAGACCTCTTCTAGGGTTTTGATTTCTGTGCTAGGGATCACGTTGTTCTCGAGCAATGGGTTTGCTTCACAGGGGCATTCTTTCCATCAGTTTCTCCATCGTCTTCATCATTAAGTCGAACCTGTCCTATGAGGGTCGAGAGGTCGATGGTTGCACATCTCCTTGGGGTTTCCTCCCGCCTCTGTTGAAGTTTTGTTTTATCTTTCCCAATGCCATCAGGCTTACCTTGATTTCGATTGGGTCGCTCATCATAGCGTCTAAATTTGATGATCTTGTCTCCGTTAACAGCAGGGCAAAATCACTATCAAAGGAGTCAGCGTATCATAGCTGCGCAACCATAGGAGGCAGCTAGAGTTCTACAGGAATCGAGTTGTAAACCCTCATGAAACGGGTCGAGAACTCTTGCACTATCTCATTCAGGGATATTTTCATATTGTTATACTGGCTCAATAGTTACAAAGGATTCGTTTTGTCTCTCCATCTAGTAATGAAAGACATTTCAAAAGTGGCGAAGTCTTGAATGTTGGCTGTTGGGAGGGCTTTGAACCACTTTCTCACCTCCCCCGAAAGACTCTGCGTGAACGAACTGATTTCTGCGTCTACATAGTATACCTCTTCTAGGTCGACGAAATCATTGAACCAATCTAGATGCTTTTGGGTTGAAACGTTTCCTTCAACATCGTTGAGCTTGATCCTCTGGTTGTAGTTCTAAGGAAAATCATGCAGCTGGGTAGGCAGAACAAGGGGGGAGAACCTGGCAGCCATTTCTCTAGGTGGGTTTCAGATTTGGGGGATGTTATGAGTGGGATTTGTAGCTTGTAGGATTAGAGATAGAAACCTTTCCTTGTAAAAAACTATATGGTCCAATATGGTTTATGATTTGGACCTGAACAAAGTTTGTTCGAACAAAGCATCAAACTAGAGGTCGTTAATGATTTGAGCCCCATCCTTGGGCAAGGATAGATTTCTATCTAAGTAATAGAATGGGTCTTGCGCTTGCTCCATTACCCTACGAAGAAGTATCTCAGGATCATACACGGGCTCTACAGGGTTGGTGTCAAGATTGGCTCTGGTATAAATGGTCTTCGGAGCCAGGTTTTCTTAATGGCGCTACTAGGTGGCACTGGTCTTTTTCACTGGAGTCGCCAAGGTAAAGGTTTCAGACAATACATATGTTTTCCCCATTGTTACTCTCAGGGGTAAAAACTATAGCTTTAGTCATTTTCCCAGGGAAACTTTATTCAATTCCATCCATGGAAACGATGCCAGAAATGTTAGTGCTCTGTAAACTTCGTTTGGATGAGAAAATAAATGACAGAGGCAACCAACAAACCAACTTTGAGGCCTGAAACTAGCCTTTAGGACCTGGAGAGGGCTCTCTCTGGAGACTTCGTCTCTATACATGATATAACTTTAAACTCTCGGCTATATTTAACACTTTTAAACAACATTTTTTTGTTCTATTGGTGAAAGAAAGAAAGACCTTGGGCTATGGAGTCGATTTAAGAAAACGACAAAAACAAATGACTCAGTGAATTAACTCAAGAGGATAAATACTAAATGAGCAACAATCTTTAGTCAAAAATCGTTGTGTGTGGCGAGAAAAAAACACATGAAGAAACTCGGAGAATCGTTGGGGATGAATTCAGAGTTAACTTAGGGGAAATATGGTTTGTCTAAATGGCGCGAATCTAGAGCACTGCGTGGTGAATTATAGATTCGAAGTCATGTTCTGATTCAGACAAAGATTACAGATATGAATATAAAGAACACAGGAAAGCACATATGCAAAGAAAGAATACAATACATCAGACTGCCACCGTTAGAATCTTTTCATCAAAGCTTCATGACTTTTGCATTAAGTTTCAATACGATAAAAAAAAATGCAATCAATAGTCATTGTCTACACTATATTTCCAACCAACCTGGCTTACATTGAAAAGATGGAATATATAGACAAGGGTGTGGTGCTTGGGCTACCCTATGCTCTAACTACTATCCATAGAAACTAGGTTTCGACTACACTCTGTCAGATGGCTCTTCGAATGGCCTTTTGCTAAAAATATAACCAACTGCAATCGACAACATCATACTCAATCGTCTTTGCCACAACGTTTCATTCATAAGTAAGATCTCGTCAATAGAAAATGATGTGTCGATGCTTTCCTTTGATAGGGCATATGGATGATCAAGTGTTCTGTTAGACTCCTGTCACACATTGTAACAGCTGTGATCTCTGTCACACGATCGTTTGATGGTGAATGCATGTGGTGGGTGACTGTGGACTGTTGTAGGTGCCTCAAAATGATGAACCCAACTAGGGAACAATGCCTCTTCTTCAAACGGTTGCACATCTAACGTACACTTGTCCTTCGTCATGAGATCCCATCGTTGCACATCGTATGTTTTTTGCGTGGTTATATGTCAGAGTCTAATTCTGTGCCACATCTAAGGATACAAAAAATGGGGTCGATCGATCATGTGTCTAGTCTCGTTTTCATTTTAGATACTCGAATCTTTCTCCTGAGAGAACAGTTTCCCCTTTTCAGGTTCATCACTTGCCTTTGCAGAACCGTGTTCCCTTTTAGCTTATTTTGTGCTCTGGACAAAGCCGTGTGGGATTTCTCCATGGTCGGTACACATTCCCTGAAGTGTTTTACATTCCATTCTTCCGACACCCTCTTTGTTTCATGCAGTTGTATGATTGTATCCTATGCTTCCCTGAGTTGTCTCTTTATCCAAGTCATGTTTCCCTCGCGACCTTTTGATGTTGATACTTTGAGGGTCTTTGTTGCTAACTGTTGTCTCAGCTCTCTGTTTTCTTGGTATAGCTCAGCAATAACGAGTTGCACTTGCTTCAGCTGATGCAATAGATCACGAACATTTGTGCATTTGGTGTCTGTCCACCTCCTTCTACACCATCTTTCTCGACTTGTGCCTTCAACGGGCTCCAACCGAATAATGCGCATGAGTAACTCTTCGACGACTGACTTTGTACGTTGCTTGCTCAGGACTTGGGTCCCTCCGACCTCCTTGTTTTTCCTTGGCCTGCCCCTTCTCCGGGGTATTGGTTGTTGGGGGGAGAGGGCTTCCAACGTCCTTACTTCTTCCGCAGCCCTTCCTCCTTCAACCTTCGCGCGGTGTGATGTTACCCTTTCCACATGTAGAGGGAAATATCCTTTTGGATCCTTGGGGATGCCTGCTGCAAGTAGAAAGGAATCCCAGTTATTTCCCAATCGCCTTAACTCCTTCACCAACAACAATTTAATCAGTGATACATGCAATATTTTCCTCTTCGACTGATTTGTTTCAGCTCGGACATTGTTTGCCATTTCTCAGAGGCTTTGGTGTAAGAAAAAGGGTAGATTTAATGGTCTCCTCCCTATGAAGTGCATCAACAATCTAATGTGATGCGAATGTATTCTGTCAAACCTCCCCTCACAGGTGAAATATTTCTTAATCACTTCCATGTCTTTCCGAAAGGGCCCCTGCAAATATCTACTTGGCTCACCCGCTTCGAATTTCCCACCTAAACAATCTCACTTGATAAAGTCTTCGTAACACCACACGTCCAAAGGAATGCCTTTAAACAACCTTTCACCACGCGAAGGGATCTCTGTCGCGGTCGACAAATTTTCCTCTGTCACTTGGAAAATGAAACATCAATTACCATGCGGGACCTGTCGAACCTGAGCCCGAACTGCTCCGCTCATTTCGTGTTGAATCCTTGGATTTTTCTACAAAAGGTCATGCAACCGACCTGGTCAAAAGATTCCCTAACCTCCGGATCTTCGTTGATCAACGTCAATATTTGAGTTTCGGGCCCAACATTCCTACCACTTCGCACACCTTTTCTTATGTTCTGGGATGTCATCATGGTACAACGCGTATTGGTTCTGCACGCGATGGATTTTGTGCGAGCCAGAGGAAGTAATATCAGTTGACCTAGGCTTGCGAGAAGAATTACAGGTGATGCGTAAACTTGACTGATGAACATAATGCATGTAGAGTGCTCGGAATTTATAATCGGGCGGGCGAGAGATGGGAACGTGTTGGGGGGCACTGAATTCATGGTGACTGGAGGTTTCAGAGTGAGCTTGAATATTTTTATAGTACATTTGTGCGACGGGTACACTTCGGAGTGTGTGAAGTACAGATGATAAGAGTTGCAGGGCATATGTGATACGAGCGTCGTGATTTTTTATTCTCTCTGATTTCATAGGGAGTTGATGATGGTCACTTCGTCTGCCAAAGCGACTTCTATTTAACAACTTGCCTCAAATTTAGGCACGTAAGACCTTCTCTTCTAACAGGACTCGACTCTTTCGGAAAATATCTTTACCCCTTACACGTGTTTTGGTTCTGACATCCCTTCGTGACTCCAAGGGCCAACTGACCACTTGCTGACTTCGACCGGTTTTGCTTTTCAATACCTGACCTCACATGTTTTGACACACAGACTCTAACTCGACTAAGGCCAACTCTAACTGAAAAAATGATGGAGCTAACACTCTTCATTATAGACCAAATATTTTATGTCCTTATTCTTTCAGAGCCTTCCTAAGTCTATGGAGCGGTGAGCTCTAAAATGGATTTTACACTGGGAATTATAAGTTATTATAAAATGCTAATAATTTGATATGGTTGAATCCATCACCTTATAGAAACCAGTCTCTTCATTATAGACCAAGTATTTTATATACTTGTTCTTTGAGAGCCTTGCTAAGCCTATGGAGTGGTGAGCTACACTAGGAATTATAAGTTATTATAAAATGCTAATAACTCAATATGGTTGAAGCCATAACCTTATAGATATTGTAATGTCAAATTCAAGTCTATATAATTAGCTATTCAATTCATTCCAACAAGTTTTTGAAAGTGAATTTCCAACTAAGGTTCTAATTGCTTCTTTCTCTATCCTCTTATTATTTTCATGGATGATAGGATGAACATTAAAAATTCACAAATAATATGTCCAACAAAACTATTATTTTCATGGATGATAGGATGAACATTAAAAATTCACAAATGAAATAATGTGTCCAACAAAACTTGAGATTAAATACAATGTGTAACTTTCTTCAACTAAATGTAAGCATTTAGAACATTACCCAATCTATATATTTGCAAGAATGTATAAATATTCCACCATCACAACGTTGAATTCTTCAAATTTTGAAACCAATCCATAAATAATAATGATATGATCGAAGAAAATTAAATTATTCAAATTTTGAAGTGAATCCACATACATAAATACAAGTTGATTCTATTTAACTCTTCAAATTTTGAAGCCAATCCATTGATAAATACACATATGTTAGAGCCAATTAGAGGGAATTTTTTTATAATTAATTACGCATATTTATCAAAACTAGCCACATGGGCATATGTGAATGAAACTTGTTAAATCACTACACTTTGTTTGACCTAGTGTGTGGATATGTTCAACCAAAACTCAATTAAACAAGGAACTAATAGGAAACATAAACATCATTGATGAAGTTATGACTTGATCTTGTTAGACATCAGGAAAGGCATCCATGTAGCAACATAAGCCTCCCAATGACACTGACAAGTGTGTACACAAATGTATGGAAAAGGAAAATCCTCGCTAATCGATGGCAATATTTATGTTGTTATAGCAACTTGAACTGCTTCTTCCGTGTGGCATCACCCACCCCAAAAGACCAAAAATATAGTGTTAATTGTCTACTTGAATCCATTTGGGAGGGATTCTTACATATTACATAAGCATGCCTAATGAGTAATTTTTGTGACATCACCCACCCCACAAGACAGAAATGATAGTGTTAATTGTCTACTTGAATCCATTTAGGAGGGATTCTTACATATTACATAAGCACGCCTCATGAGTAATTTTTAAATATCTAGGCTATAACGTCATGATGGTCACGTTTGCCATGAGAATTGTGCTATGAAGTGTTGTTTCACACAAGGTTTTTCAATGCCAACCCTTGTTCAACACTACAACCATCCCATTATTTTTCTCTTCCTAATACAACCTAAGGCCAAGGAGAGTTGTTTTGCTCATGATCAGTGAGATTAGTTCATTGTCCTCATTTTTCTCTACAGTAGTTTGAGTTGTCTCAATGTGGAACGAGCCAAAGGGGCTTATCATTGGCCAAGTTTTTCTCCCCCACGTGCATGGTTAGTGCATATGGCATGCCTATTTGCAACTATGGGTGAGGCTCGTGATAACTAAAAATGCCTATTGGCATTTTGAAAGTGAGAAAATACTCATGAAATCTTAAAACTGTATTTGATGCATTTTTAACATTGATCCAAATCCTGAGGCATTTTTTAAATATTGATTTTTCCACCTGTTTATGACATGAACAAGTGCAAATAACAATGACCAACTCTCCCTTGTTTAATAATAGATGTCTACTATAAAATAACGAAGGAAAGTTGCATAGCAATTAGTCCTTTCCTTTGTTTTATGTAGTAGCAAAATTCCGTGAATTGCAGTATTAATGCTCCATATATTTGTCATGGAACTTATGTGTTTCTCGTTTTTTATGAGCAATCAAAATTCCAAGGATAATTTGGATGTGTTTTGAGCAATCATAATTCCAAGGATAATTTTCAGAGCTTAAGGGTACACACCCTAATACACTACAATCAATTTCTTGCGAGATAACAATTCAACAATTTTAAACAAGTGGTGAGTATTGTGTGGTCGATGAAGGTTATTTATTAAAAATAAAATGAAATACCAGCTTCTTGGGAATTAATGTTGCATCTGCTTGGCATTGGAATTTTAAAGATGTAAAGCAATTATGATCGTAGTATTTTACTAATAATTTTTTTTGTCTGCCTATATAGTTGCACTATTATTGAAATCTTTTTCAAGTTACATCGAATTCAAGATTTTGATATTTTAATTCAATGTAACATAGAAAATATTAAATAAAAGTTTTCTATTTTCTCAATTTGAATCTGCCTCACATATGTTTTCTCTATTATTCCTGCCACCCCACAAAATATAGACAATAATTATACTGAAATATATAAAATGTTTCATATTACATATTAAATTAATTGTATTATATTACACTCATCAGTCTCTTAAAAACAAAAAATCAAAAAATTGCCATCACTTTGTTAAAAAATATTTAAAATTACCATTAAAAGAATTATTAATGTCATTTAATAGTTAAGTATTGACTATTAAAAGAGCTCACAGTTGCACACAACCCCATTATTCTCTTTGCACTGTTCGTTTTATTTGTTCATTTCAAATCCGCCCATATTAACTTCAAATTATTTCTTCAACCACACCCAAGTCGACTTAAACGCCTCTACGAATGATTGTTCTGAACTCTTCTCTCTACAAAAACACCCACACATACAATGACACAATGAGACGCTCGGAATGATTGTTATCAACTCTTACCTCTATAAACACCCACTCACTCAATATGTACATGTTCACATTCTCATGGATGTATTATGTGGGCAATCAAGTACATGCTTGCATTCTCATCATCAATGAGCATAGTTTTCATACATTAAATTACTTTTAAATAAGAAAACATTTTAATTAAAAAATAAATAAAAATGTGTGTTTTAAATATAAAAACGCTCCAATTTAAAAAAAAAAAATGAAATGTATTGACTTAAAAGTTAAAATGAGTTTAATAATTAAATTAATTTAAAAAAAATAAAATATAATTCAATTTTATATAAATAATTTTAAAAAATTATTATTACTATTATTATTATATTATTTATATATATATGTAAGTGATTTTAAGAGCCTGTATTACTAAAAGAGGGTTATAGTACAAAAAAGGAGAACTCATTGGTCTGCCAAAATGGAAACCATGCCAGAGGTTCTCGAGTTTCACTTTCTGAAAAAAGCAAGGGGTATGACTGGATTGCCACCGTGGGAAACCAGCCTAGTCCTACCATATCTAGTTTTTGACAAGGTAATCACAACAAACATGAAAAATAGAAACATAGACTAAATAGACACAGGACTGACCCGACTAACTTGTCGGTAGACTAACCAGATGCTAGTCCAGGATGATGATATGCTTCTTTCCTTCCTCAGCCTGACCCTTGTTCTCCTCCTTTTGTGAGACTGTGCGATTCTTTCTTATGTGTGCTAGCGCTCTATTCTTTTTGGCTGGCATGATGTCCATGTGATGGACGTAGCGCAGGTAGAGGTGGAATTGAGCAACCAGCCACTCAATATTCACTTGTTGGTCATTCTCGACCTCAATCAGCAGTCTGGTGATGGTTTCCAAACTACTGAGGCGTCTCAAGATTTCATGCAACAGTTTTGTGTGCTCCTTGTTGTTCTCTTGTTTGGCATCCTCCCTTTCCGAGCTCACTTTTCCAATCAACATCTTTGTTTTCCATGCCATCTCCACCGTTTTGTGGTAGAGGGTTTCCCTGGGTTGTGTGGCTCTTGGGTCA
>CBVK0101102172.1:0-17202 GCA_900067695.1 Picea abies | reverse complement strand
AAAAAAATTCTCATATTTTAGATTCTGAGAATAATTACTTTTTAAAAATCAAAATTTGTGATCTCACATGCAATGGAATTTTCATAATTCACATTACAATGAGAATTTTCATTTATCGTTTACAGTGATATTTATGGTGACAAATTTCTTTTACAGTGACAATTCACATTTACAGTAATAAATTTCTTTTACAGTGATAATTTGCATTTACGGTGATAATTGAATTTACAGTGAATTGTCACTCATTGGTATCTATTTTATAATTTTATATGTATAAATTGATGGGTATTCAATGGATACAAAAATCTATGACATTTGATCACAAAAATTATGAACAAATTCTCAGTTTGACTCTATTCATTGGATTTACATCGCAATATACTATGTTCTGGTTGAAAGAGAAAAAATTAGTAATTATATGATGTCCATAGCTACAATATAACATTGACCAACCTTGTCCATGTGAACTTTGTTGTGTAACATTTTCCTTGATGCCTATAATACCCTAAATATGAACCCGTAATGCCCCGATCTTTAAAAGATTCACTTAGCATTACATTCCACTTCATGGCGAAATAAAACATGTAAACCCTAGTGAACTGCACAATGCAATCTAGTTTCTTTCTTCATGAACTCATTTTTCCCCAAAAAAGGAATATGAGTTGCATCTTCCAGATATAGCTAGATCAAAACGGGCAATTAACCATCTAAAAAGGTATGTTAAATAAATCATAACCTAAATAGGTATGTTAAATAACTATTATATGGAAATATTTTAATTATCTATTTCCATTGTAAGACGATATGAAAACGAGGTTGATCCCATCACGCCTCGGGAAAAATATCAGGCGAAGAAACAAATCAAAACAAGCACTTCATGGTTTCCAAGCTGTGTGCCTCACATTTCTTAATCTATTTTATTCGGTTGTAATTTTCCTTTGAGCCATAAATGTTACTGCGTTTACTCATTTCAGTCTCTAAAAAATCCTCACCGTAGCTAGACTCTATCAATAGATCATAATGAATTTCACTTTTTTTAGATAATAATTGCGTGCTTCAATGTCTACCAATTCACAAATCATTCTCCAAGTTTTGTGTGACCTTTTTAACCTGACTCGATATACTACTCTCCTTTGGGGACAACACCTAAATCTAAAGTATATAATTAAGAGCTGACCAAATTAATAGCTATTTGCTTGAGGTGAGACTCAAACTCGTATCAGGATCCCCCATTCACCTTAGCTAATTGATCAATTGAATCTGGCTTTGGAACTACTTCCACTGCGACCAGAGAACTAGTTGAAGCTGCTCCTAGAACTACTGAACCAACTAGATAAGCCCTTCCCAACACCATGTCCACATGAAACTACTGAACCAACTGGATAAGTTGCTCCTTGTTAATTGTGAATTCTTTTTATAGTTGATAGTTTCTACAAAAGGAAACTAAATTAGAATATATTAAAATCATTAATGTCATATGGGAATCCTTGTATGAAAACTGGTAATTAGTAATCTAATCTCTATGTTTCTTCATAAATTTTAAGGGGTTGTCCTAAAAAGGGAAGGCATAGAAGCATGGTTCTATTTCTAGAAGAAAGTAGGAAGGTGGGGTTATGAGTTTTTATTTTAGTTTGAGGTTGATGCATTGTGCTAGAATAATCTTGACGGTAATGGTTGAGATACGCCTAAATGGTAGAAAATTTTAACCCTGTATTGAATGTCATTACCTTGTGCGCCACTTAGAAAGATTGTTTATCATGCTCTCTTCATGGTTTCGTATAAGGTATGACAATGCAAGTCAGATTTTAGGAAATGTTGGATTTTACATGTGGTCGAAGGTTTAGAATTATTCATGTTTGAGCATGGGTCCCTAGTGCATTCATAGCCTATGGAGACACAATTCTTTGATCTTGGATCATTGCGTGCATTGATCAATAAGCACCTATGATAACTCTGCTTAGGGTCATGCGCCTCTCGATCAGGATGATTTTTTTTTTGGTAATTATGGTTGTACTTGTTTTTTAATGTTTATTTTGATTATCTCTTGCTCATCAAGAAGGTTCTATTTACTGGTCATTGAAGCACTTGTGTTTGGATTGATTGATGTTGTCCTTTAGCTTAGTAGGCTTGGTCTTGCTTGTGTCAGGCGGGATGTAAACACCTCCTTCTTACTCAGAACATTTGTCAGCCTTGAGACCTTAAATGGTCAAAATCGATGGGAACCTGGGCTTGAGCATTTCTTATGTGTCCTAGAGGTCCTAACCTTGCAGGGTAGGACAAGCAGGTAGTCGTTTTTATTTTGTCTAATTTATTTTCGCATGTTGCATTCAGTCGCATGATGTGCTAGTATGTTGGGTCGTTATGTTGTCTGTTTACGGGATTGTGTGTGTTGTGTTCATCATCGATTTGCATTGATTAACTGTTGTTGTTGTTACTTCCCTGCTTTTAAAAAATATTTTTCACTTGTTATGGGTCGTATGTTGTCGTAACGACGAGGTTGTTACATATTTGTGTACCGTGTATTGATTAAGTGATTTGTTTTGTTTAGAATTGGTCTTGTTGGTAAATATGAAGGTTAAAAATATCGAATAGCTTAACTCAGATTAGAATACTACTCTTCTTAGGTAAGCTCAAATAAACTCCCTCGAGTGGGTCTTGAGCCTTTTGCTTTGCACAAGTATCCTTCTTCCATCCAAGTGGCTTTAAGAGCTCGAAAGCACTAGTGATGAGAAGGGACTAACCCCTCCTTCTTTGAATTGCATGGAACACTCATTATTCTAACCAAGAGGTGTATGTGATCTCACTCATTTTGTACTAGGAGGAAAAATTGTGAGATAAGAGGTGTGAAATTGATTAGGAGTACCTTCATAATTGTATGGTAGCCTTGCATGTGATTAACCAACTTAAAATTTATAACTAATACATGCTCATTAGTCCACCCACAATATTGTTAAAATTTAGTTTCCATCCAATTACACCTTTTATTATAGCTCTAGTATCCTATTGAAGGTATGGAATTGCAATTTTAGATCCCAATTTTCAACCTTTAAAAGTCTCGGGACCACTTATCAATTAATTTCGAGCAATTCTGGGCTTTTTTCACATATCACAAGGCCCAAACAACTTGTTGTTCATAACTTCCATCCTTATTTAATGTCATGGTTGTATATTTTGAAATCCTTTTGACTCTTATATTTTAGAAACTTTTTCTTAAGCCATTCATTTGGTAATTTTTTTGGACCCCAGTTTATCCTAAGAGCCAGTTTAGAAAATTTTCCCAAGGTCATAAGGGAGCAAATGAATCATTCTCTTTTATTAGTTTTTTGGTCTGGAAATCAACAAGCTCATTTTCACCCCCTCGTCTACAAAAACTCACCCTTGGGAATTTTTGGCCACCCAGGGAGCTAAGGGAGGACAATACCCAGATTGGGTGGTCCTAAGATGGATTTTATGCAAGTCCCTCACCTGTCCTTCTTCCCCTTTTCACCTCCTTAGACACATCACCATTTGAGGTGTGGGTAGTCTTTGTAGTGTAGCTAGGGGGATAATATGGGGTACCTAGGGAGGTACATAAGGGGAATAATAGTATATATGTAATGGTTGTAGTGTAGCTAGGGAGGTAATGAGGAGGTTCGAAGGGACCATAGTGATCATAGTGGATTCCATTCAATGTAAGGTGGAATAGGTCCACTATATTATTAAATAAGGCCCACTATTGTAGCTAGATATATTGTAGTAGTGTGAACATAATAAATGTGAGAAGGATTTATAGAAGGTTGCTTATCTAGAATGATTTTAGGTAGTATTGTATAAGTAAGGGATGATAAATGTAATGAGAATGTTAAATAAGTATTTTATTTGGAGCATATCTCATTAAGGGGTTTCCCCCTCAAAGAGGCAAGTGATCAGGAGTGGATCCCTTCCTTAAAATGATTCATTGTATGGTGTTTCCATACCCTAAGGGTTTTAATATTAATAAAGTAGAGTTCCTATATTATTCTCTATATCTTGTGTGGTTATTTCTTTTTTAGATATTTGGTATTTAACAAGTGGTATCAAAGCACTTTCTTCGTCCACAAAAAAGGGGCAATTTTTTATTTTTTTTTGCAGGGTTTCAAAAGACAAATAAAAAGAGGGTCGAGAAATTCAAGTCAATTATTGTAACTATCTATGCAGAATTTGATGAAAATTCTTTTATATCTAATTTCCTCTTCGAAAAAAAAAATAAAAAAAAATCGTCCAAATCGAAGTTTGGGAGGCCAAGAAATCACTGATTTAAAATCAAAAATTTTGCAGGGTTTTTCCAAGAATGGTCACGTGATTTTTCCAATTTGTGTCGAAATGTGTGCATATTTGTCCCAAAACAATTATATATATGATTTCATCTCACAAAATTAGCCAATTCAAAAAACAATCGTCTGAATCAGAGCTTCAGAAGTGAATATCACTGATTTAAAATCAACAATTTTCAATGTTTTTTCATGGCATCCACAAGACTGTAGAGCTCATAACTTTTGACAAGGTGATTAGATTGTTGCCAAATCAATGCTCTTGGATAAAGGAATTTTAGAGCTTTATTTTCACATATTATATTCATTTTTTCCAATGTATATGTCGTGTGCTCCAACCTCTAAAAAAAACGCATGATCTTAAAATATCTCAATGATATACTCACTAAATCTCATGAGCACATTACTATTTATCCTGGCATTGTGGAAGAATATGATCGATAAAAAATTGTTTGATATGATCTCAAGTGTGATTGTGATTTTTGGTACTCATGTCTTATATTTGATGTCTCTACTCCTCCTTATGTAGAGAACATCTTGAAGAACAATCAAGAGACTTCTATGAATACTATTTTCCAGTTTTCTTATTCTCCAGTACTAGTGGATGATTTTTTGGATGGATCTACATATTTGGATACACATGACCAGTGTTGATATTTAGAGCACCATTTTAAATTGTCTATTTAGTTATCATATCTTCATATAGGAGTTAAACTTGGACATGGGATCCAGGTTTATAGTGGAGTTTGGACTATTTCAACATGGTGTCTAACACTTCTACATCAGACCCTTGTTTTCTATCCTACTTCAGCATTATGGTCCACACTTATCCATCAAATATTGGTACATGGTTGTACTTACTCATAACACGTTTTGAGGACAACACTTTCCTAAGGGAGATGGAATGTAGTGTAGCTAGGGGGATAATATGGGGCACCTAGGGAGATACCTATTTATCAAAAAAAATGACCACCTAGATTTCTCACTCTTGGAATAATAAAAATAATTTCCATATGAAAAGAAGGAAATTTTAAAATATTATCATTTCATATCATATCCCTCAGTCTCAACTTTGTCACACATTTTACGTATTAAAAATTTGAGTCTATATGCTCAAGATATCCAGTTTTTGATCAATCGCCCAGAGAACACTTTTCCATGTGCAACACAGTTAATTTTTATCAAAACTAATATTTTCTTGGAACCTCTATTAGATTCTTGGAGCCACATTTAGTCTTATTTTCTTGTTTCTTCATGCCATACTTAGTCTCATATCCTTTTCGGGATCACTCACCCCATTTCCCTTATTCATATTTCTCATTTTGGTGTGGACCTCCTCACCCTTTCTCCATACATCTCTAGGTCTGCAGTCCTGCATTCTACAAAATGACCCTCTCACTTTCGTGACCCGCATAATGGCCTTGTCCCATACTTAGCCATATTTCCTTCTTTACACTTTGCTCTCCCTTCTCACTATTCTCCATACTTAACCATTTCCACATTTAACCATCTCCATACTTAACCATTTCAACATTTAACCATCCCCATACTTAACCATTTCCACATTTAACCATTTCCGTACTTAACCCATTTTCGTACTTAGCTTATTTTCATTTTTATTTTCTACTTAGTTCATTTTCATAATACCCACCACTTAGTCATTTTCATAATTCATTTCCACATTATTTCCATAATTCATTTTCATTCTCCATTTACCATTTTACATTTCCATTTACCATTTACAATTTTACTTTTCTTATTTCCATTTTCCATTTTCTATATTTTCACAATTTCTACATTCATTTCCATAATTCATTTCCATTTTCCCATGGGTTTAACTCTAAAATCACACCAACGAACCCTAACTAATGGCCCTTACAAAAACACCTACGAAGGAGCTGAAGTCTCACCCAAAGTAGAAATAGGAGGGTTGCAAGACACAAGTGTATACAACCAGAGGAAATGCAAGATGATTCCAAAACAACAACGCAAAATAGCCCATATATTCTTAACATTATAATTCTTAACTTCGTGAAGTAATTTATATCTTCCTATCTTAAACATGAAAAATAACAGTGCAATGACAATGTAAAAGGTAGTAAATAACAAAGCATCAACCACATGGAACACCAAGATTTTACGTGGTTCACCCTCTCCCTAGGGTTACGTCCACAAAACTATGTTTATTGATAGAATAGATGAATATATAAAGTTCTATATGTACACTCAGCTACAAATTCTTCTCTCTCTTCCTCTTTATTTCCTATCCCTACACACCCAACTGTAGAGTCGATCTTTTCACCCAACTGAAGACCCAAAATACAAGAATGCCTGAAAACATAACACTTCTACATATCAAAACCACTATCAACTCCCATCTCAAATCTTCTACATCTATATTTATAAATTCCATGACTCTTAGAAAACCATGGACCAAAGCCCAAGTACCAAAAACCCTGGGTCCACATAACCCTCATTTTAAGGACTTCGTCGACCTGTTCTTCCTTCTTCTCTGGGAGGTGCTCCAAAGCACCCATTAGTGTCTTCTTCTACTTGCTAACTTGTCCACGATATATCTTCTTTGTTGTTTTTTCTTCCTTGATATTCTCTTTCAATGTCTTGCTTTCCTTTACTTCATTCCTTCTTTGATGCTTCTTTAACCACTTCGACCCTTCCTCGGTTTGTATTCCTTCCGCACACTTCATACTTTGTCTTTATTCTTCCTTAATCTTCTCTTTCTTCCTTAATACATGACCAAGGTCCAATAGGCCCCCAACACTCACATGTGACTCATCCCGAGTCACTGCAGGGTTGAGCCTTCTATATTACTTCGACTACAGACTGCGTGGAGTAGCTTATGCTTTCTGCTCTGTCCCTCCCTATCATGTGTAGAATGTCTTTTATGTGTCTAGTACCCAATTTCAACTGCACCTGGTACCTAGACCCTTCTTCCTTTGTTTTTACTGAGAGTTGCGATGCAACTAGTTGTCATAATATAGCTTCAATCGGCTCCCATTTACTAAACCATCCTTCCATTCTTCATTAAGAGTCTTCAATTGTGTAGCTCCACCTTTTGTAACATAGACAGCCTCAAATGGCCCAAGCCAATGCGTCCTGAACTTTCCTGGATGCTTCATGAACTTGTTTTCATATAAAAGTACCAAATCTCCTTATTTAAATGATTTCATCTTGATATGTCTGTCATGGTAAGCCTTTTCTCGTTATTTTTGTACTTGCTCATGAAATCCTGCAATGAACCTGTCTTCCACTAGTTCCATCAACTGCACGAGCCTGTCTTGAACAATGTTGGTGTCATCCATACCTATAAATGTTGAAATTCTTAAATTAGGAACCAAATATTCCATAGGTACCATTTCTTCCAAGCCACAAACTAACTTGAAGGGAGTCTGTGTTATTAACTTTTTGCAAGTATTTCGATAATCCCATAACACTGCTGGAATTCTCAAATCGCAATCATCTTTTTTAACACTAAAAATTTTAGTCAATGTTGTCTCCAAAATCTTATTGAAAGCTTTGACTGTACCATTCTCCTGTGGGTGATATGGTGTGCTATTCTGATGGTGAACTTCGAACTCCTGATTCAAGGCTTCAATAGTTTTTTTAATGAAGTGTGTGCCTTGATCACTCATAAGGATCTTCAGGCATCCAAATATGGTTATGATATCATCAAAGATGAACCGCACAGTTGTAGCTACACTATAGTATTTAACTTCTCTTGTTTTTTCCCATCTGGTCAAATACTCTGTAACAGTGATGATATATCGAGCTCCTGTGCACTTTTCTGGTGGGTTGATAGGTCCCACAAATTCAATAGCCCATTTCTAAAATACCTGTAAAGTTAACTGAGGTGTTAAATGCATCTCATCCCTTCTAGAAGGCTTCCCTACTCTTTGACATACATCGCAGGCTTTGTAGTATTCCTTAGCATCCTTATGTAAAGTGGGCCACCAGAGGCTAGCTCTGAGAACTTTATTCTCTGTCGATTTCCCTAAATAATGTCCTCCTGTGATGCCTTCATGTGCTTCTGTAAGAATCAATGGTATTTATGACTCCATAACACATCTTCTTAATATTTCATCTGGTCCCATCTTATATAAATGTCCATCTATAAGTTGAAAATCTACAGCGCAGACTACAGATTGTTTCTTTTGAATAATTGTATACTTGCAAGGTGTTATTCTTGTGGACAAGAACTAGACTATCTCGATGAAGTGATCAATGACTTTCCTGATGGCCAACAACTATGCATCTGGTAGGGTATCATCCAAACTAGTAGGTTTCTCCCCATGTTCTAACTTGGATAAGTGGTCAAGTCCTTTATTCATTCTTCTTGGCTTGACCAAAATCTCAAAGTCATACTCCTGGAATAATAATATCCATCTACATATTCTTCCCCCTGAAACTGACTTGTTGATTAAGTACTTCAATGCAGACTGATCAATAAACATCTTAAAATGTCCTCCCAACAAGTAGTGTCTAAACTTCTACAGTGCATATACCATATATAAGCCTTCTCTTTTAGTGGCAGTATAGTTCATTTCAGATATAAAAATCTTTCTTCTAGGGAAGGCTATAGGGTGGTCAATATCTCCTACACCTGGCCATGCTAAAATTTCTCCTAATGAAATGGATGGAGCATCGACATGAACATGGAATTCCTTAATCCAATCTGGAAAAACAAAAATAGGCACGGTGATCATTTTCTACTTTAATGTGTCGAAGCTCCATTGGCATTCCTCTATCCATTGAAATTTACTATCCTTATTTAATAGATTCTCCATAAGTGTTGTTATCTGTGCGTAACCCTTAATAAAAAATTTATAGTATCCAGTGTGTCCCAATGCAGTGTGTAGTTGTCTAACCAAAGTAGGAGGAGGTAGATAAACAATGATAGAAATCTTGGAAGGATCTACCAACAACCCCTGCTTACACACAATGTGTCCTAACAACACTCCAAAAGGTGAAAAGAAAATACACTTCTTCACTTTCAGGGAAATATGACATTGCCTACACTTATCCAACATTAATATCAAACATTCAATATGATCTTTCAATAGACTAAAAACGGTCCAGACATCAAAGTATGCCTCCAAAAACTTATGTAAAAAATCTTTAAATGCTTCGACCACCACCTTGGAAAAGATGGTTGGTGCATTCTTCAAACCAAAAGGCATCACGATGTACTGAAAAGAACCCCATTCCATTGAAAATGTAGTCTTATGTATGTCCTCCTTAGTAATTATGATCTGGTGATAGCCTGCAAATCCATATGTGAATGAATAAACTTCATGTCCTCCTACATTATCTAGAACTTCATAAGTAAAAAGCGTAGGAAATGGATCATGTAAACATGCATCATTCAATTTCCTTAGATCTACACATATTCTAATTTCTCCTATCTTCTTATCTTGGACCACCATAGGGTTGATCCATTCAAATTCTTCGATTTGTTCTATAATTATTGCTTCCATCATTCTATCTAATCTAGTCTTAACTTTCTTCTTGTACTTGGGATTCAGTCTATAAGGCCTCTTCTTGACAGGCTTTGCATCTTCTTTCAAAGGAATCTTCATTTCTCCCATGGTCCCTTTAATGCCCTTCATGTCTATGAACTTGTTTGGAAACAAGTCTTGATACTCATGCAATAGTTTTGTAATCTTACTAATAGTAGAATCATCCCAATAGTCTCCAACATTTGCCAACTTAGGTACTTTCTCTGTTCCAATATTAACCTTCTTAATTTTAATAGGTTGCCCAACAAAAGTTAATTCAATCTTTGGCCCTTGTATATCTTTGTGTCCTCCAGTTTATGAAATGTTCACATTCCTAGGGTCATCATCCTCATCATAATTAATATTATAACAACCCTATAACTGTTGAAGAGGCGCATTCCATTCATATTCTTTTTGTTCAAGAGGGGGGTTAGGTGCCTCCTCAAAGACCTTTTGTCTTACAATTTGTAAATCATGATCTACTGTGGGGTACTGAATTTCAAATAGGAACATAGCTATAAAGCTTTGGGTCATAACATATGAATCTATAGTGACTAAGCGTAGTTCTTCTTGAAGATACCAGTTGATAAGCATAGTATCTAAGGTGTTAATGAACTTATGTACCCATTGTTCTTTAGGAATTTTGCTCCAATCTTCCTCACAACTTCGCACATGGTACTTAGGACAACTCTGACCTATGTATCAAACTTCGCAACCTTCAACTTGGTTTGAAAAGCACACTGTCGACAAGGTGTGACATTGTACCCACTCTGCGATGTTCTTCTTGTGTGTTCCCCACCATGTAGATGGCGTTTCTTTCAAGGCTTCATCTAGTGCCAACAACCTCTGTTGTACTAGTACAATTCCTTCAAATTCAAATAGAAATGTTTCTAAATTATTCAAGCCATCAAATGTAGGAAGATTACTTACTTATGTGCCAATCCAACAAACTGCCTTAGTCAATCTGAAACACCTCCATGTAGAGACTTCATACATTATGTTCTACCAATTTTGCAATGCTTCTTCTGAATCTGACGAGCATGCACATTCACTTTTCCAACTTAGATTTCCATATACTGTAGGATTAATATAATCTTGTTGTCCTGATTTCAGTTTATAGATGTTCTCTAGATCATAGGCACAATCTTCTTCTCTTATAGGTTCTGTGTATCTGCGACCTTCATCGAGATCAATAGGTGCAATGACCCTAAGGCCATCACCTTCAAATTTCATTCTTCTCTTTTTGTGGTCAATAACAGTCAAATTTTTGAAATCCCAATCAATACCCAACAATGCAGGATAGGGACAACTATCATCAACAATATTGATCACTTTGAAGTCTGCAAATGTCCTCACTCCGTCGATGTCCATGGGGACATGCTCTAGTTTTCCAAAGGGGCTCATTGCCTGCTTATTAGCCATCCTGAGCCTGATAGGAGAGTAAATCAATTTAGGCTTTCCCATCAATTCCCAAGTCTTCTTCATCATAACATTTACTTCTGATCCCAAGTCGAGGACCACATAGTCCATGTCGTAGTCTCCAATCTAAGCACTAAGGTGCAGTTCCTTGCTTGTCCTCCTTTTTATAGATACTTTATTCACAGCTCTACTCTGCAGAGGATCTACTCTTCAAATTTCATACTGTCTTATCAGGTGTTGTAGTTCATGCATAACTCTTTCATCTTTAATCAAATCAATACAAGTATATAAGAAGTCCACAATCTTTCTTACCTCTTTTCATTTTCTAGGTGGGGAAAACTGATCAAATGCTAGAGGCATTTCACATTCCCTTACTTCTGATTGTGCCCTAAATGAAGAATCTTGTTGACCTACAAATTCTCTTCTTGATTCTTCAAAAGTATTATTTTCTTTCCTTGGATCAAATAATGGTGCCTTCTCTGAAGCTCTTCTGATCCTTGATCCATCTATAGTCTTTCCTGGAGTCATCCTATATTCTCCTATGAAATTGCCTCCTCTAGTAATAACAATGACTATGGGTTCCTCACCGCGAGGTTCAACTGATATTTTATGGATTTGATGGTTTCCACCTCGTCTTTCCTGAACTTTAGCTAACAATACTAGAGAGTCTTCAATGACATGGTCAAATGAATTACAGTAGTTGCAATTAGTACAAGGGTTCTGAAAATCCCTTTCCAAATGACCTGGCTGGGAGAAATTATAGCAAATAATCTGACCTCAACCTCGACCTCGACCCATGCCTCCTCCTCGTCCTCTTCCTCACCCACCGCGAGGGGTGAAGCTTCCTCTTCCTAGGGAATTGAACTATGCAACATTCCCTTCTGGCTGTAAATATCCTTGAATTCTATATGCATCCCTTGACCTTTCATGCATGAGGTCATAAGCCCTACATTCCTTCTCATCATGCCCCACAGATTTACAGAATGTACAATAAATATTGGTGGGTGTCTGGAAATATTTTTGCATGTAATAACATTCACCAGAGAAATGTCTAGTTATACATGCCTCACACCATGGTAAATTAGCCTGCGTCAAAGGGTTAGGAGATCCAGAGGCCAAGTATTCACTAAATAAAGGAAAACGCTCTTTGTCATGGCCCTCTACTTTACATCTGATACAACAAATGTCTTCACTTTTCTCTTTTCCTCTGTCTTTCTTCATGTATTCAACCTATAAAGATAAACTAGTTAATTGATTCAAAATTTGACTCATACCTGGACTAGATTCTCCTACAGGGGATGCTTCTAGTTTCATGGAAATCTCCAATGCTTCAGCCTGCGAAGTGACCTTCTATTGCACTAGAGGAACTCTAATGTGTGGCAGGAGGGAAACGGTGAACCATTCTTTATGTTGTTTGTCTGGAATTTGAAAACTTAAATGGACTGTCAAAGTATTAAACCTTTGTCAAGGTCTTAAACCTCTGATCAAAATCCCAAACAAGTTTATTCACCTTCTACTTGATTTCCTTCAACTCTGTAATGTAGTGTGACTTCGAATTAGGATTCTTGAACTCTGCACTCAACACAGTCTCAATGTCATTCAACGCTCTAGGTTGTATAAATGTTGTAACAAAATTCATATACTAGCTCATTGCATGGTCCCTCAAGGTAGTACTAAACTGAGCTCTCTTAACATCTTTGTCGGTGACTTTCTTAATGCTCCATACAACTTTGCATAAGAACCAATGCTAGTCAGGATCCTTAGATCCATCTCCTTTGAAAATAGGTAACCTCATTTCATCTACCGTTGATTTTACTTGGTTTCTCGACTGAGTTTGTACTAAAATGCTTGTGATAGTACTCTGAGTTCTCTGATTACTCTGGTTACTTGGTGCTTCTAAAACAACAGGAGGAGTAGTAATATGTACTTTGACAGTAGGTGAAGTACCTAAAGTTCCTGGTTCTTCTCAGTGAGGTTCTTCAATCTCTACTTCCTATGCCCTTGTGAACTCTAAATACTCTTCGTCTGATTGCTTTGCTTCTTCTCCACTGTAGAATCCTTCATCTTGTGCTAATAGCCCCTAACTTTGCTTAAACATTTTCTAAAGAGGATTTTTTCTAAATGATATCCCACTGCGCATGTGTCCAGCCTCTGTGTCACTATAGATGTATGAATTCTTGAACATTAGCTTTAAAATCCAACTGATTACTCTATCTTCAAGATATTCTTCTCGTGCAATAGAATCTTAATATTCAACTTCAAAAAGTGTAGAAACTTTGCTCTAGGTCCCTTGAAGAAATATCTCTCTACTTGACTATATGATTCCACTCTATCAATAGAAAATTCAGTAATGTACCTTCCAATAGTGCTTTCAAACCAGAGATCCACTGCCCTTGACACAACGTTATCAACTTTCTTGACTTTCTTAATTAGCGTTGATGTCCAAACCACAGGTGGTCTAGATATGATTTCAAACTGAGTGTCTGTTAGTCTGGCTAACCACTTGTACAACTCCTGATGAACTCCTGCAAAGAAAATCTCGTGCACATCAGTAAATATGTACCTTCCTAGCCAATCTTTTGTACTAATGCTAGGGTTTTTTTTCTAATCTTCGGTGAATTCCCTTTCTTGTTCTTCTGTCCAATTCTGATTTTTTGTCTTCAATGAAAACCACCTTGAGAGTCCCTCAAGAAGATCTCAGTCCCAGCAAGGAAACCACTTGTTGGCACAGGGATAGACCCATGGTTTAACTATAACAATGCACCAACCAACCCTAACTACTGGCCCTTACAACAACACCTACAAAGAAGATTAAGTCTCAACCGAAGTAGAAATAGGAGGGTTGCAGGACACAAGTTTCTGCAACCAGAGGAAATGCAAGATGATTCCAAAACAACAATGCAAAATAGCCCAGAGATTCTTAACAATATTATGCTTAACTTCACAAAGTAAGTTATATCTTCTTATCTTTGATAGGAAAAATAATAGTGTAATAACAGTGTAAAAGGTAGTAAATAACAAATCATCAACCACATGGAACAACAAGATTTTACGTGGTTCACCCTCTCCCTAGGGATACATCCACAAAACTATGCTTATTGATAGAATAGATGAATATATAGAGTTCTATTTTCACACTCAGTTGCAGATCCTTCTCTCTCTTCCTCTTTATTTCCTATCCCTGTGCACCCAGTTGCAGAGTCGATCTTCACACCCAGCTGAAGACCCAAAATACAAGAATGCCCTAAAACATAACACTTCTACATCTCAACACTACTATCACCTCCCATATAAACTCTTATACGCCTCTATTTATACATTCCATGACTCTTAGAAAACCATGGACCAAATCCTAGGTGCCAAAAACCCTAGGTCCACATAACCCTCATTTTAAGGACTTCGTCGACCTATTCTTCCTTCTTCTCTATGAGGTGCTCCAAAGCACTCATTAGTGTCTTCTTACACTTGCTGACTTTTCCATGGTCCATATTCTTTGCTTCTTTGTCTTCCTTGATCTTATCTTTCAATGGATTTCTTTCCTTTACTTCATTCCTTCTTTTATGCTTCTTTAACCATGTTGACCCTTCCTCGGTTTATGTGCCTTTCGAACACTTCATACTTAGTATTTCTTCTTCCTTAATATTCACTTTCTTCCTTAATACATGAACAAGGGACAACAATCATCATATCTGAACCATAGGATTGTATAGGTTAACCTTGAATACAGACACAAAACCGACATTAGCCATAGAAAAATCCAAGTATCTAAATCGAATGGATGAAGCATTCATAACAATTTGCAGTCTCATCTCTCTCAATATCCTTTTTCACATATATTCCTATAAAATCCCAATGAATCCTAGACCACCTTGGAAGGGCTCTTTGGAAAACAGGATGAGATATGGGGACACATGCTCGAGGTGGAATTGGATACAAAAATCTTTGACAATCTCCAAGATTTCTTTACAGAATTCAAGGATTTACTGTCACAATTGTTAATCCCTATAAAGTGGCTCATTACCCCTTAATTGGGGCATATTACATTAGTAATTTTATTTTATTTATGTTGACTTGAGTCCATTGGTTGTAATTTTACTTCCTAGTCTCCTATGTATAACAGAGAAACATTTTCATTTGGAATGATCTTGTATTTGGACATTTATTTGGGGTATAAGGAAGTTTCCCCCTCGAAGAGGCTTATTACCTAAAATTATATCCTTTTCAAGGCATTGAGTACTTATTCTGAGTTTTTTCTATGCTATATTGATATTTGGTTCTTAACATATGGTATTAGAGCTCAAGGTCTCGGGGTTTCGTTGCTACAGCTGAGACACCTTGGAATTTTCACTATAAATGTTTTTCTATGATGTTTTAGAAGGAACCCTTTGGAGGTAATTTAGTAGACGGATTAAGGTACATTTGATTAAAATTTCAGCTCCTGAGGCCTTATAATTTAGGAGATACAGCCTATGTAAGATAGGGTTCTGGAATAATCCTAAATTGAGTCATCGCGGAATTTTCACTATAAAAAACTTTATGTACCATTGCAAACCCTAAAATATAGAGAATATTCACTGAAATTATTAATTTATATGTGATAAAACTTTCAGCTTCTGGGTCATCATACATTTGTATATACACCCTGTGGAAGATAGGGTCTTTTACTAGTCCTATTGACTAGTCTCAAGCATGTGTTCCAGGTAAAACAATAATAAATTATTCCTAGAGTATCCAAATTGAGTGAGACTAGTTGCATTGGATAGTGGACAGTCTGTAGTATTTTTGATACAAGTTTCATAATTTTATAAGAATTATTTTGTGTGGGGCATGCTATACAAGTGATATCTCCTAGAAAGGCCAAAAATCAGCAAGTTGTGGGGAAGTTACCATAAATTTCACTTGGCACATCCAATTTTGATCAGACCTATGGCATTGTAGAGAAGAAATATTGTAGAACTACAAAAATGAATTTTTCATACCTAGAAGGGCCGAAATTTTGGAGATACAATAAAAGAATGATTTTCTAGAAGAACCACATCAAAATCAAGGTTTAAAGTGATAATTGGCCAACATGCCACCAAAAAAGGGAACTTCTACACCAAATAAGCCTCCAAATAGTCTTACTTGGAGTCTTGATGAAGGTGAAGAAATGTGTAGGGACATAAATGATTTACAAAAGGAGACAGTAACAAAATATGAACTACAATAGATGATGAATTCAATGGAAGCTAAGTTGGAGGCAATAATGGATAATATTATGGATGGTTTAAAAAGGGAGATCATGGAAGGATTGAAAAAATTCCTAATAGAGAGGACACCTGAAAGTGAAAATGTATCCCATGAAATTCATGATGAGGACATAAGGACAATGAATCAAGAATGGAGAAACTCTAAATTTTGGTTGAAGACCAACCACTTTCCTAAGATCGATATGAGGAAGTTTGATGGCAAGGAACCAATCACATGGATACTTCAGATTGAGCAATTCTTTGATCTACATAATGTGCCACATACACAAAAGGTACGGATTTCTTCTTTATATTTAGAACCCAATAAATTTGTGTGGTATTGATGGCTTTGTTCTCATAAATCACTCGTCACTTGAACAATTTTCGCAAAAGAAATTATACCACACTATCAGGATACAAGGAGCAATACCTTCTTTAGCCAATTGATAAATCTCAAGAAAAATGGTCTAGTTACAGAGCACATTGAGAACTTCCAAAGATTGAATATAAAGGTAACATATATTCCATATGAGCACTTGATTGATGTCTTCATAGGAATTTTAAGGGATAACATTCAACACGAGGTTTGTCTTTGGGAACCCAAATCATTGGAGAATGTATTTAGGGTGGCAAGAAATGTTGAAATTAAAAATATGGATATGGCTACTAGAAGGACCACTCCTAACATCTATCAAGAGAATAATGTTCCTTCTTCTAAAACACCTCAACCTACAAGGTTGACACCTCAACAAT
>CBVK0101102168.1:0-17726 GCA_900067695.1 Picea abies | reverse complement strand
GTAGCGAAGTGCATCGGGCACCCTCAAAGCAAGTTTGGTCATTGTTGGGGTGGTTCCGTCAATTCAAAAACATTCTGAAATGCGTTTTTTTATAAGGCAAACCCTCCCCCTCGTACCTCAGGAGAGTCCCTCCGGGTTTTTTTTAATCCTGAATACATCGGTTTATAAATGTAATTTGTCTTAAGCGAAATCAATTCAAAAATGCATATGTTTTTAGAGGTTATTTTTCTTTAAGGTTTTTTCATGTAAATTTCTATATTTATAAAAAAAATAATATTAAAATAAAAGTTTTTTCATGTAAATTTTTATATTTATAAAAAAACAACATTAAAATAGTTGTTTGTAACACACTCAACCTCTAAGTATCCTTTCTAGGGATGGGGCATCAAAATTTTGCTTACTTTAATAATCTCAAATCCCCTGCTATGGGTCTTCATCCTCTTCTACTCGCCCATAGCTTTCTAACGATTACGACCAGACTCAAATCCGACCTCTGGTTTGCAAGTTACGATATTTCAAAGCTCTTCAGGCGTTATTAGTTGAGGACCACGTGGAGCCCATGTGGGTCCATCTCATTCATACCATCTCCAAGTTCCTAACTCATGTAGGGAAGGTCCATCCACCGTCCAAACCAATGCCGATACTTAATCCTCATCTAACACACAGGATAGAGGAGAATTCGACGTTCAGCGCTAAATGTCCCTTTTCTTTTCTGCACTCATGTCCTCCAGAATCCCAAACTCCTAAACTCCTGAAGGATCCCGAAATCCATCCACATGGCTCCGGACTTCGGGCCATTCAACTTACCCATGACACTGCATTTCAATCCCCCAAAGTCCTGAAGTCCCGGACTCTCGAAAGTTCCACCCTCGCATGTGGTGATGTACTAGATGCAAAGGCAAATACAGGTGGGTCCTGCATCCTCCTCTCGCCAAATGGACAAAGAAGTAAGTGCCATGTGTGATACACGGCAAAGTAGAGATGACATGTGGCCCCTTCAGTGGGTGACACTTATCACGTGTTAATGGGTGTGTAGGGTCTACGAGACATATGATTCCAAGTGACACGTGGCACATCAGTCATGGGCCCACATCACCCTGGATGACATCATTGTGCCACATCACTCCATATCGATAGTCTTCCAAGCCCTTCAATCTCACAGTCAAGGTGTGTCCACGTAACCCCTGGATCAACGGCCTCCATTACTTCGTAACTTCAGCATTCAGGGAATCCATGGTGTGACTTCCTCCTTACTCCCGAAGTGGTCAACGTCAAGCTAACCATAGTCTATATCTAACGGTCAGAGGAGGTCCCAAAGGGTCCCTAGATCTATGATCCTTGTCACTTCCCAACTTCGGCCTTTGGAGGTTTTTGCATCATGGCCGCTCTGCTCTCCCGAAGTAGGACTTCGTCGAAGTACCGTACGTGGGTCCCTCCATAGGATGATTGGACAGTTAAGAGGGGTTCTTAACGAACTCCCCCGATACACAAATCTCATCACTTCGTAACTTCAGCATTCAAGGATTTTGTTGCTATAACATCTTTGTTCTCCCGAAGTAGGACTTTGCCAAAGTTACCTTGGCGTAGCTCCAATGGCCAAGGGAACTCCCGAATACCCTCGGATATGTGGCTCACGTTACTTCGCGATTGGTGAATGGATCAGGGTTTAACGGTGGGCAAGTCTATCTGCCCTAGTTAAAGAAATCGCAAGGCGTCGATCAACCTCATGGGTAACCGTAACAACCTGTTGCCTTCGTCCGGTTTACAAATAGTAAGGTCGTAACACTTCAGAGCTCTGAATTCCCGAAGTTTCGAAGCCAAAAGGGCTTAGCTCCTTTTGAGCCTAGAGCATATTTCCCAGACCTTGGTCATATGGGTCCTTCAAAAACTCTCGTGGGATACACGTTAATATCCTAGTCGTGAATTGATTAAGGAAATGGGCATGAACCCTTTGTCATATGGGTGAAAGGTCTGAAGGAGGCGTCCTCCTTCCATAGGGTTTAAAATTGGTATTCCCGTGAAGGTAGATTCAAGAGGTCGATAGGACTTAAGCATTCCAATAAATCCTACCCTAACTCTCTTGCAGACTTACATCCCATAACTCTTTAACTACTAAGTTGAGGCTAGCAGAAGACCATTCAAAAGCATGGGTTCACAGAGAGACAATACACATTTCTACCTTAATCATTCAATACATAACTCAATCATAGACATGTAGATTCAAACATCATTTCCATTTCATTACACAGAGTATGAAAATACTTATCAGAAAACCAAAACCGTGAAGAGACTGCTGAAAGGGGTGCCTATTTCCACCCAACCAAGAAAGGAGATCTACACAAGTACTTCCATAGTCACTCATCAACCCCGTTTATTATCTTGTAACAAAAACCATGCCCACATATTCTTGTTCCCAGAATGAGCTTATTACCCAGTTCTTCCTAGAACCAGAGAGTTGTAACCGCTCTTTTTTCTCTTCTTGAGATTGCTCTTTCGACTATGTTGTCTTCGCATATCTTATTTCTCTCTCTCCTGCCTCTACCCATGAATTACCTCTTTCTTTCCTTCCTTGGAAAGGTTGTGTGTGTTAGCACATAAACTTGTCAAAGTCTTGTGGGTTGTGGTTTCCACCTAGGTCTGTAATTTTTCCTATTCTTCCTCCGTTGGCAGACCCGATTGTAGGTTTTTATTCTCGGCTTATAGTTTTCTTCTGTTCGCCTTCATCTGTTTAATCAACCAGTTTTTCCTTATCGGATTGCCTGAGAAGTATCGACCATAAGCCTTTCTGTTTTGGATAAAATCAATCACTTCTCTCTTTTTTCCTCTATCGCTGATTCATTTTGTTTTCCCGAGCCCTTAGCCAGTAGTTCAAGTAAACTACACATGCTGCATTCCTAAGAACCAAGCGCAACACTTGAAACAGTCGGATATCAACTCAAATAAAGTGGGCGAGCAAGATCAACTTTCGGTGGCGGAGATCCATTAGGTAGATTGGATCGAAAACCATCGGGTGATCAGGATCATACAGTTGCGCCAATTTTAGCGTCAAATAGAGGTCTAAAATCGTAAGGTCAATCCTAGTCATTGGTACGTGGAGGGAGGTGTGGTGCAAGATTAGGATTTCATGGTTTCATGAGATGGAGCGGTCAAGGAGCAAGTCATCAGAACTCGCGAAATGTGAAATCGCAATAAGATTGATGTCGTTAATCAAAGGAGAGATCTGGACCGATGGATCAAATTTTCATGATTTCGTGAATCGAGAAAGTAGGAGGGTAGAGTCTTGAAGACTCGCGACACATGAAGTCCCGAAATGATCTCGATCATCCATTCCAGAAAGACACATGGCACGGGATCAACATGGAGAAAGTCGTTTCGGGGGACTGTAGTGAGAAATGTTGATGGCCCAGGTCCCAAAATGTCAATGTTTAGCAGGGCCATCCGATGCAAAGGGGTATGTATCGCCCGATCCAAACAATCGCACTTTCGTGACTCAAAAATTTCGGCAGGATCACAATCCAATCTCGCGAAATGCAAAATTCCGAAGCGCCCGGGAATTAAGCACATGGTCGCAGCCCAGGGTCAGATGAAAAGGAGCTACGCAAAGGATCAAAGTGCTTGAGTTGGTCAAAGATAAAGATATGCGTGACCTTGAGGTGTCATAATTGACTTGAAGGAGTCATGAGCTCACCTGGAACATTCATGGGTGTTATGCCTTACCCTAATCTCGATGAAAGTAGTTAATGAAAATGGGGAGGTGGTTGAAACCTCGTTTCACCACTTAAATGGAAAGCATTGAAAACTGGTCATGGAGGGCAGACAATCAGCTAAAAGTTCCCCTGCCATGGATTTTCTTGTGAAGTCCATACTGATCTGATCTTATGTTTGACAAGAGAATGCAAGTGCAATCCGACAAAGGAAAATGCAGACACAAAGCTTTGAATGTAATAGCCAGGTCACATCTCTCATGGTGGCGAATGGTTCTGAGTATAAATACTCAATTTTGATATTTTTTTAGGGTCGATGGTAGAGAAAAGCTCCTGATTTGTAAAGTTTTAAGGACCACTCTGGTTCTCTAGTCATGCTTTGTAGTCTGAGATTTCTTGTTTAATGTCAGTTAGCTTTCTTGCTCCCTCTTGTTTTCCTTTGACGCTGGAAGAGTTCATGATTGACCGATTCACTTGAATTATTGTGACTGAATTATAATGAAAGTTTGATTATAGTGTTGTTATAATTCTTTTAGTTCATTTGAGACTTGTATTCAATAAGATTTTGTGTCTAATCTTTTCCTCCTAGGCTGCTTGAAGACCTCATGTCTTCGACAAAACTCTACATTTTCTTGCCAAAGTCTTCCTCTTACTCACCCTTACTACAACCTACTGATTGAAATTAAACCAAGACCTCATCTGCTTGTTCATATCAGTCCATTTTTTCTGAGTTAATATGATATTATCTCGAGATTGTGCCCATTTGACCCTCTTATAACCAACCTGTGACATAAAACTGATGGGTATTGGGCTTACCTCTGCCACAATACAGAGGTGACTTCTGGTGCTAACAGTATGAACTAACCTTGGGATAGTTTGGGCCTTGTTCTTAGTAGAGATGACCTTGCTTGGTTTCCATACTTAACAATGATTGAGATTTTTCCTGACACCCACCTTATGTTTGACATATCCCTGATTTAGTTTATAACCAAACATAAGGGAAGGATCTGAATGAGTGGTCGAATTGGATTTTTTATTTCACCTAGCAGCCACATCCTTAGATAACTAGTACAATAGGTACGAATAATATCCTTGAGCAGTAGTTAAAGTGAATTTTTCTTTCCATACATATTTTCCTTCCATTCTGAGTGTTTCATTTCCTACATTTGTATGATTTTGATTGATGCATACTGATGTTATATACAAATGCTTTCATTTAATTTCCTTACTTAGATTTAGTGAAAATTTTGATTTTATGCGGTAGTCATTTTTCATTTTCATCTAACTAGGGTAGTAGATTCTCCCTATAATTTTACATGCTATGTTGGTTCCATAGTGTGTGTAGCTCACGGGTTTGTGAATAATTTGAAGTTCTCATACACTCTTCCATGGAGCACATGTCCCCAAGTAGGATCCAAATGTTACTCTCTCCAGTGTAGCAATTTTTTTTGGATACCCTTGCAATGGTATTATATACATGCCTGCATGATATATCATGCATCTCTTATCAGTTCTAGAAACAATCCTTTCTCTCTCCAATTGAGACATGATCCTTGTTGGATGAACGATGGTATTTCTCATTTCAAATGCTGAGATATCAGATACACCTTGATGGTCCAAGTCACTTCATATATTATTCTATGTGTGATACTTACCTAGGAGTGATGATATAACCTCCTAGAATGTCATGAAGTTGCGGTTACCATGAAACTATTGATTAGAATGTCATAACATACAAATATTATTACTTTCATCATATTGCCTTAGGGAACATTTTTTTTGTTAGAAGTGTGTTGTTCCTAAGATGACTCATACTACTAGGTGTTTAGAATGGATAGCACAATCCATATCCCAACCATGATAAACACTTTCCATCTCCCTAGTATCACTCATCTCCATCCACATTAAAAATAGGGCATCCCATCATGTATGATCTCTCAAAGGTAAAAAGGAAAGGTTAGAATTAAAATCCTAAATCAAATGAAGCCACAAAGGATAAGAGGTGAAGAGCAACATCAAGCCAAAGAAAAAATCAAACTTGAGCAATTCCCCTCATTAAAATCCCAATACCCTTACTCCATGGTTGTCTAAAGAAAATCTAAAGAATAGGGACTTGTTCAATAAAGTGAACATCTGAAAAAGTATAAAGGGGTAATAAATAAAGAAAAATAGGCCGAGGAAGGTAACTCAATGAAACTCTCCCTCTAGAAGAATACTATAAAAAGATGCCTATATAAATTAAAGCTATAGGCATAAAAAGATTAAAAAGTGACTTATGCATGTCTACGACTTTGAGGGTCATCACATGGATCATCCTCATTCCCCTTTTCATCACTAATTTCATCAATTGCCTATCTTCCACTTGAAAATTTAGGAATGTGGGTTTTACTTAGGAATGGACTCATTTAAAACAATTAATAACGTTCCCATAGGTAATGCTTAAGCAAGTTCCAAAATGAATATAATTGTTATGCTTACTAGGAAGTTGTCACCTTGAATTAAAAATCAATCTTAGGTGGGTATTATACATTGGAGTACTATTAGACACATGGAACACCCCCTTTTCTTTTTGAGCACATGCACATTATCATAACTTAAAGGAGGGGAAAATTATACTTTAACACGTGGTTTATGTCTTTGAGAAAGTTAAGCACTTGGACTATTTGACCATTTTTTGACCCCTTCTAAGAGGGCATACCTCTTGAAGCATTGTTTTATTATGTTTTGAACCTTTATAAAGGGGGAAATCACTACCCATGGTTTTTGTAAATGGTTTTGAGCCTCCTCTTCACCTATAAAAGAAGAGGCACTCTCATTTGTAAAAAAATAGGAGAATAAAAGAAGAGTTTTTGTTGAAGGCTATGGTCTACTTTTCTTGGGTTTCTTACTTGTTTGATTGAGAGTGGCTTGGATTCTTATTGTTAAAGTGGAAAGTGGTGCATGCTAGAGAGTATGCTAAAGAGTTAGGAGGTAACTCTAACCCTCTACTTATGTTTCTCTTTTAACTTAAAGATATTTAAAGGGAAGATATAAGGATTTTGTTTTATTATATATAAATTATCTATGAATGCTAACATGTATTAGGTTGTTTTCGCCTACTTGATTCATCCCCCTTTAGAAAAATCCCTAGCTACCTCAGATTTGGCACTTTCCCCCGAGCCTATGTTGAGGGAAAACACCAAAACACCTTAAAATAAATAACTCTAAACTTGATTTGACCCCATGGGCCAATGGCAGGAAATTTTCCCCTATTTTTTCCAATAAAACCCCAATAAATTTCACCATCACAATTTTTTATACTTTTTGAGCTTAATAGATAAATATTTTATGATTAGTCTATTTGTCGATTTCATTTCTTTTACCAATAAGCTAGCATTGAGGGTTTGAATGTTGTTCTAGTTTATTTATTTTACCAAACCCTAAATTTGTATTATATATTTAGTGGATATCGACCCTTCATCGTTTGTCTCCACTAGAGTTCTACAGGGTCGTGGACCTTCTTTCCAGCTCATATACTTACCAGACTATAACTTAGGTCGATTCACTTACTAAATCAAAATATGAAATAAATTCCAGAGTGAAATCTTAAAAGGGGGATCAATAATCTTGTAGGTTATTTGGGGTTACTCTAGTTGCAATCATTTCCAGCCAACGAATCATTAACAAAGTTACCAAAAAACCCCATTATTTCCCCTAGAACATTACTTTATCTTAGTAAAGTGATCCCTCGTCAACCCATCGTGACATTTTGCATGGTTTCGAAGGGAAAATCTGAGTTTTACCAAACATTAAGACAATGATAGAAACTCATTCGGGTTCCAAATTTATTCTAGCAATCAAACTGTGCCCTACACTGCTTAGACAATTGGACATTTCCTAGATTGTTGCAGTCTTCACATCCTTTTTTCCATTTTTACTTCTACATGGCACTACAAAGATCTAAAAAGTGAATTTTTTTTCTTATATAAGGATCAATACAAATTGTTTAAATGACCCATTAAAATTTTCCAACATTATCCAAATTTTTTGAATGACATTTCTTCTCAAAGCCTTTTTTTTTCTACCAAAACTATAAATTATGGATGTAACATCACTTCACTCACAAACATTTTGAATCTGCAATCACTTGCATCATCTTTTACTTGAAAACAATTCACTTATAGCTTCAATTACTTTCTCAAATTGATGTACCTGGGCAATGCCCCTTATTAAAAGGCCAATTCCCCTAGTACTTGGTTTTCTAAAGAAAATCTAAAGAATAGGGACTCATTCATTAAAGTGAACATCTAAAAAATCTAAAGGGGTAGTAAATAAGTAAAAATAGGTCGAGGAAGACAATTCAATGAAAATCCCCCTATAGAAGGATACTATAAAAAAACACCTAGCTAAAATAAAGCTAGAGGCATAAAAATATAAAAAATTGACCTATGCATGTCTAGGAATTTGAGGGCCATCACATGTATCATCCCCCTTCTACTTTTCATCACTAATTTCATCAATTGCCTATCTTCCACTTGAAAACTTAGGAAATATGGGTTTTCCTTAGGAAAAGGCTCATTTAAAATAATTAATAATGTTACCCTATGTAATACTTAGGAAAGCGTCAAAATTAATTTAATTGTTGTGCTTACTAGGAAATTGTCACTTGGAATTACAAAATTAATGATTTTCTAGGAGGCTAAAGCATGGATATTACACATTGGAGTACTATTGGACACATGGAACACCCCCTTTTCTTTTTGAACACATTCACATTATCATAAATTAAAGGAGGGGTGAATTATGATTTAACATGTGGTTTATCTCTTTGAGAAAGCTAAGCCCTTGGACTATTTGACCATTTTTTGACCCTTCTAAGAGGGTGCACCTCTTGAAGCATTATTTTATTATGTTTTCACCCTTTCTAAATGGGGAAATCACTATTTTGTTGTACGAGGACATTTTATTATTATTTTTCTCATGGTTTTCTAGAGAAAAATGGTTTTATCCGTGGTATTGAGCCTACCCATGGTTTTTGTAAATGGTTTTGAGCCTTCTCTTCACCTATAAAGAGGAGGTTCTCTCATTTGTAAAACATTGGAGAATAAAAAAAATAAAAATTCTTAAAGTTATTGTCTACTTTTCTTGGGTTTCTTATTTGTTTGATGGAGAGTGGCTTGGATACATGTTGCTAACGTGGAAAGTGGTACATGTTAGATAGTATTCTAGAGAGTTAGAAGATAACTCTAACCCTTTACTTATGTTTCTCTTTTAATTTATATATATTTGAAGGGAAGATTTGAGAATTTCATTTTATTATATTTGAATGATGTCTTAACATTAGCCCGTATTAGGTTGTTTGCATCTACTTGATTTCAACTTCCTTTAGAAAAATCCCTAGCTACCTCAGATCTTACACTTTTCCCCAACCTATGGTGAGGGAAAACATCATCACACTTTAAAATCCGTAACCCTAGATCTGATTTGATCCCATCGCCCAATGACATGCTATTTTCCGCTAATTTTTCCAATTAAACCCCAATAAATTTCAACATCAATTTTTTTTATACTTTTTGAGCTTAATAGATAAATATTTTATGATTAGTTTTCTAGTTGATTTCATTTAGTTTACCAATAAGCCAACATTGATGGTTTGAATGTTGTTCTCCTTTATTTATTTTACCAAACCCTGAAGTTTTATTATATCTTTAGTGGAGATCGACCCATCATCGAGGATCAATAATCATGTGGGTTGTTCAAAGTTACTTTTGTTGCAAACATTTCCATCCATCGAATCATTAACAGAGTTACCAAAACGACCCATTATTTGCCATAGATCATTGCTTTATCTAAGCAAAGCGTGCCTCTGTCAACCTACCGTCACATTTTGCAAGGTTTCAAATGGAGAATATGAGATTTACCCAACATTAAGAGATTCATCGTAACTCATTCACATTCCAAATTAATTCTAGCAATCAAATCGTGCCCTAAACTACTCAGACAATTGGACATTTCCTGGATCGTTGCATTCTTCACATCCTTTTTTCCCATCAAGTTTTGCATGGCACTACAGAGATCTAAAAGGTGGAACATTTGTCTTATCTAAGGATTAATACAAATTGTTTACATGACTTATTGAAAATTTCCAGCGTTATCAAAATTTTCTAAAGGACATTTGTGCTCACAGCCTTTTTTTTTTTTATCTGACTGTCAAAACTATAGATTATGGATGTAACGCTCCTTCACTCATAAATATTTTAAATCTGTAATGGCTTGCATCATTTAGTACTTCGAAACAATCTACTCATAGCTTTATTTACTTTCTAAAATCGATTTATCATCTTATGGTTGGGTTGAGTGAAGGAACCATCTCCTGAATATGGTTATAGGAAAAGGTTGATGTGGTAATTCTGAGATATAATTTGTGATCTCAATTCATATGGTTATTTTTTACCCTTGCTGGGCTGGATTTTGGAGATTGTAATCATTGCCAAGCCTATTGACTCGGTAGAATGTGATTTGTACATTCTCATGGAATCGAGTATAATAAACAAACATTGATTAAGTACCAAATTCAAATGTTAAAATAAACAGTGTTTCATCTACCTAACTGGTGGTTATTGTGTCGTCAAATAACTCATTGATATTGTACCTGGACACACTACTTTGGGCTCATAATTTGCACGTATTAACCAACATATACAGTCACTTATGTGAAGGAAATCCATGTTGCATTAAAATTATAGTTTAGAGAACTATAATTTACAACAAATTTTCTTAGTTCACAAATGATTTATTGATGAATGGTTTGGAAAGTGGCATCTCTGAAATTCTACCTCGTTGCCAATCTTGCATTTCCACTAGTTATTTGTTCAGTGATGCGACAAATTTATTCTATATTGATTGTTAGGAACTTTTCGTTGGTTAAGAATGGTGCATTGATATGAAGCTCTCGTGGGCCACTCTAACTTCCAAGCATTTAGCATTCATTTTCTCGAGTGACTTTCCTTATCCCTATAGAGAAGATTGTTGAATTTGAGTCGTGCCTAATCCTTGTCCTAGCATGTCTTATTTATAACAATAAGATCTAGCTTGACTATGTGGGGTCCCCTCCTTATGTTAGTGATCTTATCTTAAGGAAATGTTGTTGAGGTGACAGTGGACAGCTTGTCTATTTGTATCCTTAGGTTTTTCCTTAAATAGGGTTGGAATAGGGAGTGTCTGAGCGATAACACCAAGAATTATTAAGCTACCTTGCTACGTCACCTAACCAATTCAATCAATGAAGTGAAATTACTAGCATAATATTTGTTTGATGGGTTGATCATTGCATTCATATGTGCACAAATATCATATTATAATACATGGAATGGGATTGGCTCTTACTTTCATGCCACAAGTTGACCAAATCATGGAGCTATGCCATAGTGGTAGCATGTGTTAAGGTGTTATTTTATTATATTGGATGGATCCATCCACGTATATCCTAAGTAGAAAATTTTATGATAGTTTCTTCATTATTATATGGAGGTTGATTCCTTCATGAGCTGAGAGTTTTTTACTTTTCTTCATGCAAGTTATAGTTATCGTTCTTTATGGAGGTCGATTGCACTATTGATGTTATCCCGCCTTGGAGGTTAATTGCTTGTTGTTTGATAAAGAGATCATGGAGGTAGTTGGGAGTTAATTGACCATATCAAGAAGGTTGTTACCTTCTAGGTTATATTTGGAGGTTATTGCATAACCAACTCCATTATTTTATCGTTGTTGAATTGTCTCATGGAGTTCGTTACCTGAGAGCATTATTGTATTGTTTTCCTTAGATATTTTGTTTTTTCTTCTCGGAGGAGAATTTGGATCTCAACAACTCATTACTACTTTAAGTAATGAAGTTATTAATAAGGCTATTTTATTATTATTCCTCATAGTACTAATGAATCTAAGAAAACAATCACTTCTTTATTTTCGAGGAGATAGAGTTGAAACCTATATACGGGTTTACTCTCTCCATTTGATGGATGGTTGGATTTTGGGAAAAATACCTTGGAGCTTAGTTTAATATCTATTAGATGTGTTTGGAGGATCAACTCAACTATCTTGTGGATAACAAATATTTTAGATCTTTATTGTTATTTCTCTTGTTGTTGAGATGTCTTGTCATATATTTATGGAGTAAGAATGGCTCTCTCCATGTCCATTATGTCATCCTTGGGATGTTGTTTATGAAGGAATTATTTCTCTAGTCTTGGTTAAATGCACATACATTTCATTTCAAAAAATCATAATCTTCATAAGTGTTGGATGTTATATGCTCTAGCAATGTCCTTAGCTATATTTCTACTATTTGCGACAACAAGAAAATATCCTTTGTAGCTTGAGCACTTTAGTATCAATTTCCATTTTTTCCATCATTGGGATGGCCTCCCATGAACCTTGATTTTACCCATATTCCCAATAATAAGACACTAGTCATTGGTCCTTTCATCTGGTTTATTTACTCAACTCATTAAAAATTATTTTGCTCGGACCATCTCTTCATTTCACCTTGGATTTTCTTGCACAAATTGCAGTGATCCTATTATAGGGAAGCCCCCTTTGAGATGGAGTAGAGTCATCCCAAAGTAAATAAGAGGGTTGGTGAGGTGACAATGGCCTCCCTCTTAGTTACACCTAGCCTTGATTGAGATTTAGGACTTTATCTCAAGAAGTGAGGGTTTGTGTGATAACATTTTGGTTATGTTGCCAATGATAAAGTTCATTTCTCAGAGACATTTGTAGATCAACTACATTCTTTGATGAGGGTGTATATTTTAAGATCATATTATCATCTTGGCGACCCCTCTAGAGGAGTGAACCCCTTGTTCCTTTCATATCATTGAAGACCTCGTTTGTATGCTTGGAAGGTGAAGCAAGTAGAATTGTGAAGGAATTGAAGATTCACCTTGGTGACTCCGCATATTGGTATGAGGTATTATACTGTATTTTCAGATTTCATATAATGTTGTATGTTCAAGTGAATAAATATGGAAGCATGGGAATTTCATGTATTGTATCCTTTTGTTATTGAAAAAATAACGAGGTACTCAAATGAGTTCCCTACAAAATGTGAGAAGAACAATCCAAAGTTTGATGGTGCTATTCATTTTTCTACTCAACATGTCACATCATTCTTGGAATTTGTTTCAAAGTTCAATGCAATACATGAATATGTCTTGATAAGACTATTTGTATATTTCTTGGAAGGAGATCCAAAAACTTGAATCAGAACATGTTGTAGGCCAAATAAAATATCTTCTCTTATAGGTTTTCTTGGAACATCAAGCATTGATGGCTCATCACACATCCCCTGGGTTCATTCAGTTGAGAGGTTGACCCACATATGGATACAGTCGGTCGGGTGATCGATGTTAAATATACTGTTACTTTCATCTAATACTTAGTTAATAACCAAATTTCAACCGCCAATAGTCATTCACCCATAATGCAAGTAAACCATATGCATTCAACTGGAACTATGAGTATAAATACAAATGACTAAGCAATCTAAAACTTAGCAGTGGAAATAAATGAACAATAGACAAATATCAACCACACTTTTAACACAAAGATTTCTAGGCAATGCCCCTAGAAAAACCCTGAAGGGAAAACTAGTCCAAGAGAGATTCTTTTATTGAGATCACATGGAACTTTTCTGGGCTTACAACAATAATATTTTTGACATTAATTATAGTAGTACTTATCTTGAAATATGTACCAACATTTCACCTTGATTTTAGTGCCAAAGTCCCTTGATTTCTATGCCTAAAATTTGTTGTACGACCCTATACTTTTCTGTTGTATGGTTGTACGGACTTGAATGTCTCGATTGTTGTGAAGAAATCATATACCTTTATATACAGTGATGTACGATTTTACTACAACATTAAATGCCTCGATTTCTATGCATTTCCTCTGTTGTACATCCAACATTAAATGCATTGTATGGTCTGCTCTAAAATTTGTACTGTACAGAATGTCGTTTAATGGTTGAATCTTTCTTGCAATTGATGCCCCCTCTCCTTGGGATTTGCACCAATCCTCTTTGTTGCTCCTTCTCTTCTTTCGTTCAACTCTTTTTCTCATCTCTCTTGGAAAAGTGCACCCCCATCTCTCTCAAATGCTCCCTTTATTTACTCATTAATGAGTAACTACCCTAACCCTAGATCTCAATGGCTGAGATTCAATCTTGCTCCACAACATCAATGGACATGACTTAATCTTTCATTGAGTTCACTTATATCACTTAAGTGAACCAAAATTTAAAAATTCATTTTTACTCATTAAATAATAAAAGACCCCACTTAACTTTATAAATTTAAGTCACGAGAGAGAGACTTTTTCTCGGTCACTTCTGCATGTTGGGCACTGCCAATGTAGAAGTACCTCTGAGCTACAAAAACTAACACTCCCTCTTAGTGAGGGAGGTACTTTTGGAACATCCACCAGGATTTGTCTCTAACCCCAACCTCTCATCCACTATTGTAGTTTCTCCCTCTGAACCAGAAGTCTCTACTCCCTCTGAACCGAAATCCCATGTTGCTACCTACAATGAACTTTGATCTAGAGACCTGCCCATCCAATACATGCTCCTAGGATTCTCCTCACTCTCGTAAGCATCCAACTATGTCATCTCATACCAACTAAGTCTCCTAATTATACTGGAAGAAGCCTCACAACAACCATTCTCTTATACTTGCATGACTCTAAATCCAAGAATCCACTGGATCCAACCGCAGGCTATCCCAACAACCTATATAACCTCTCATACTGGACACCAAACAATACAACTATGTCCATACTAGCTCCCTCTGGATACAGAAACACATGTCCAAGGAAGAACAAAACTCCACATCCCTCAACCTCCAAAGCTGACACTAAGAGTAAATTTACTAGAAGCTCTGGACCAAACAACACCTCGGTCACCTCCAGAAATCCTCCTGACTCTAGCTAGAATCTCACACATCCAACCCCTTTCACTGCATGTCTAGTGCTATCCTCACAACCCACATATCAGTCCGAGTCTATCTTTGAAAAAATAAGGAACACATACCTCATTCCCATGATATGCCAATATGCACCACTCTCCACAAACAAAGCTTCAATTTCCTCGCACACTAGATAACCACTGCCTGAAAGACAAGTCATCAGAGAAAATTCCTTCTCAAACTTCTCAGTAAACTCATCAACGTCAACTGATGCAGATACCTTTGGATCATTCTTGTTCTTCTTCTTCTTCATCCATTGACTAACATAGTGGCTAGTCTCATGCAAAGCATTTCACTTTGCCCATTTCCTTCTTCTTTCCTTTATTGTTTCCCACAAGAGAAACATTCTCCTCATCTGCACCACTCTCTTCCTTCTCTTGATCTCTAATCTGAGAACCCTCCTGGATCTCCTCTTGATTAAAATCATTCCATAGCCTCTCCCAAGAGAGAAATTTATCTCTACCCACCAAAGAATTCACGAACACATCCACTCTTTGGTGAATACCTTAGGGCTATGTGCAACAACTCTGATTCTAGAACAATATCACCAAAAACACGCAACTCATCCTTCACCTACCTGATCCAGGTGACATATGAAGCCACACTCTCTCCCTTGGCCATCCTAGTGTTGTGGATCTTGTCCCTTAGGGCCATCTTCCTAATCTCATTCTTGTTCTCATACAAATTTATCAGTGCACCCCACATCTCCTTGGTTGTTAGATTCTCATCCAAATGTGGGATCATGTGGTCTTTCACTCCATTCATGTTTATTCTCTACACCTTAGCTTCCTTCACCCCATGGAGGTCTATGGCAATAGGATCTCACGAAGGCACTATCACTGTGGTACTCACAAAATCCCATAGTTTTCTCTCACTGAGAACAATTGCAATCCTCACCTTCCATTACAGGTAGTTAGAGATCTCCTCCAACCTATCATCATAATTGATATTGGAATCCATCCTTTGTCCAACTGACAAAGAAAATTTTCCCCTTCTTCCTAGCAAGAACCCCTACAAGTCATTGCAACCTAAGTGCCAAAATCTTGTACACTGAGCCTCAGAGCCCAAGCTTTGATAGCATGTTAAATACAATGTGACTTTCATCAAACACTTAGTTAATAACCACATTTCAACCTCCAATAGTCATTCTCCAATAATGCAAGTAAACCATATGCATTCAACTGGAACTATGAGCATAAATACAAATGACTAAGCAATCTAAAACTTAGCAGCAAAAATAAATGAACAGTAGACAAATATCAAACACACATTTGACACATATATTTCTGGGAAATTCCCATGGAAAAACCCTGAATGGAAAACCAGTCCAAGAGAGATTCTTTTATTGAGCTCACAGGAAAAATTTATGAGTTTACAAAAAAAAACTTTTCAACATTAATTACAACAATATTTATCTTGAAATATGTACCAACATTTCACCTTGATTTCAGTTCCAAAGTCCCTTGATTTTAGTTCCCAAAATATGTTGTACGACCCTATACTTTTTCGTTGTACGGACCTGTACTTTTTCGTTGTACAACTGTATAGACTTGACTATCTCAATTTATGTGTAGAATCCATATACATTTCTGTACGATGTTATACAGTTTTACTACAACATTAAATCCTTCAATTTATATGCCCTTTTTTGTACATCCAACATTAAATGCACTATACATCCTTCTCTAAAATATGTATCGTACATAATGTCCTTTAATGGTTGATTATTTCTTGGGATGTGTGCCCCCCTCTCCTTGGTATTTACACCCTCTCCTTGGTATTTACACCAATCCTCTTTGTTTCTCCTTCTCTTCTTTTTTTCAGCTCTTTCTCTCAATCTCTCTTGGAAAAGTGCACCCCCATCTCTCTCAAATGCTCATTTTATTTACTCATTAATGAGTAACTTCGCTAACCATAGATCTCAATGGTTGAGATTCAATATTTCTCCATAACATCAACGAATATGACTTAATCTTTCATTGAGTTCACTTAAATCACTCAAGTGACCCAAACTTTATAAAGTCATTTTCACTTATTAAATAATAAAATACCCCACTCAACTTTATAAATTCAAGTCACTAGAGAGAGCCTTGTGCTCGGTCACTTATGCATGTTGGGCACTACCAATGTAGAATTACCTCCGAGCTATAAAAACTAACAATATCTTCTAGACTCTATGGAAGTTGGTTAGATCTTGAGGCTATAAATAGTAGACCCTTTGGGTCATTACCATATCAATCAAGTGATCATGGTGATCAAGAGATCAAATATGCATTGTGATGTTCTGATCATAGTGTGCTTTGTTTAAGTGTTGTAGCAGTGCCTTTAGACACCACCTTATCTTCAAAAACAAATGTTTATCTTTCATTATCTGCAATATTGTGTTTTATGTTTCATGTTGTGTTCCACCCTATTCCCCAACATGTTTAATCCAAGCATTTCTTAAGCATTGGGATCCCACTTATGAAGAGGAGAATCGTGAAAGGATTATTGGATATTTTATGGCAACCCTACCTAAAGATGAAGAAGAACTTCAAATCCTATGGAGATTAAAATACAAGAAAAGTATATGGATGAAGAATCTTCTCATGTTTTCATGGTAGAGCAAGAGCCATTTCAAGGCTCCATTGAAGACCAAGATCATGAAGAATAGAAGAAAACACTCACGCCTCTATGCCATCATTTCGTGAAGATAAGGATTTGGTATGCCATGGTCTTCCTCAAAGTTTTGAGCTTATTGATGCATTTCTTGAAGATTTGGAGATAGATATTTATGAAGCTGAATCCTTGTTGAATTATAAATTTTTAGGTTTATTTATTTCTTCATGTAATGAGGAAGAGGGAAACCAAAGAGATTAAGATATAAATGTCAATTTTCAAGTTAGTAGTCATAGTTTGGGTATAGATTTTTGTGATTTTCATGGAGATCCCATCTATGACATTGATTTGGATGATTCAAGAGGGGAAAATGCAGAAAATTTACCTTTGGAGAAGCCATCTTTATTAAGTGCATTTTCAG
>CBVK0101102161.1:0-18960 GCA_900067695.1 Picea abies | reverse complement strand
TATATATATATATATATACACACACACACACACACACACACACACACACACACACACATCACATCACATGCATGCTCTATCTTTACCATATACATTCCAACATATCCCCATCCACCAAGCATTTTTTTTCCATGCCTAAAATGCAAATGTATTCCATCTATTTACCTTCAGCTATATACACTCTCTTTATTACATCCAAGAGCTCATAAATTGGCTCATAAAAAAAAAATCCATTTCACTTCTTTTATAGGGTTCATCAACAGTCCAAAGGAATCCTTTTTATTTTCTTAGCTGGGTTATCTCAACAACATGTTTCATTCATTAAAGGTCAAATATATTGCCCTTATACATTTTCTATCAGTCCTCTAATCATGAGGAATTTCATATACCGAGTTTAATCCTTTCATTAAAGAAGTAATTATCACTACTAAGGATTTTATCAATCCATACCAAATTCCTTTAAGTACAAGGAGTTTTTCCATAAGGTCTTAACCCTTATATAATAAACCATCTTAATTTGCAAGGGACTCTTCCTTCCCTAGTAGATAGAAAATATTATACTTAATCAAAACAACTCAGCTCATGTCCCCTGTCTAGCTCATGCAAATTTATAATAGAATTTATGGTGCCTCTGCCATTCACATTCAGGTCTTACCATAATGCTTATAAACATATTCATACTCCTATAAGAGTAGTTATCAAATTGACAAAGGGACAATATAATTCCTTTGCTAAAATTCAGTAAGAATTTCCAAATCACAGTTTCAATCTGGAGTCCTTCTCCTCAAGGAGTTAATGCAGATAATACAAAATCCTTTAAAGGTAGAAATACCTTTCAACAAGCTCATATCTACCTTAGTAAACTAGTCTTATGACTTTTCTCTAGCCCATCTAGGCCTGCCTTTGAATCATGCTCTGCTAGATAAGGTAGATCAATGTGCCCTCTTCCTTAAAGTTTACTTAAGAAATAAAAACACTTGACCCTTTCATGAGCCCAAGCAGACCAAGTGTTGTTTCCATGCTCTGATACCACTTTGTAACACACCCAACCCCTTAAAGGAACATCCAAGGGATGGGGCGTTGAAGTTTCACTTTCTCTTGATTCATTTCCAGTCCCTTACTAAGAAAAACCCTCATCTTCTTCTCACTTGAAGTTTACATCTCACATTATGCACATAAACCATATAGTAGAGTCCTTCTCGTGACCTCAGGCTGAAAACCAGGAGCTAAAAGGTCATCTTAGTGATTTTTTTGTGACTTTAGAACTCCCAGACTTTGGGAGTTCCAACAATATTGCGTGACATTCCTCTCAAACATCAAATTCCTGGATCATCGAACAATGGAGGGATTTAATAGTCCATGTCATATGCATAAATCCTATGGTTGAGAAGGGACTTTGGGGCTTCAGGATTCAGAGATATTTCCTGCTCCATTATTCAATATCCCTGAAGTGTTGAATGAGTGAAGTCACAAAGGGCCTCGATCAATGGACCCACGTCTCCCTCAGTGAAAGGTAACGATTTGTTCTAGGACTCCAGGTTTCAGGAGTCCCATAGGGTTAACACACTCACCCCTCTAGAGCGTTAGACTAGCGAAGTTGCGAAGGAACCCAAGATTGCTCCATGTGACCCCGGTTCTCAGGTGCCACATTGCCGAAATATTCACTATCACATGAGATGACATGTAATACACGATGATGAGTATAGGTGGGTACCAAGTACCCCTCCTCTCATATGAACCCAACGCCGGACATGCGGCAAGATAGAGCTTACATGTGACCCCTACAGGGGTGACACATGTCACCGTCTAATGGGCCCATGGGGTTTGCAGATGCACAAATCTAAGTGGCACATGGCACGCATAATATGGGTCCACATCACCTTGAGTGACGTCAGGGTGCCACGCCATCTTGGATTGATAATGTCCCAACCCTTCGATCTCATGGTCAAGGTGTGTCCATGTAACCCTTGGATTGATGGCCTTCATTATTTCACGACTTCAACGTTCGATACTTTTGCGATGAAAACTCATGTTTTCTCCTAGATTTGGTTAACACCAGGTTGACCATAGTCTAGATTTGATGGTCAGGAAAAGTCCTGAAGCATCCTTGGTACGATAAATCTTGTCACTTCAGGCTTTAGAGCTTATCAACACACCACACCTCAAATCCCCTGGAGTTCCAAGTCTCTGGACTAAAGGATATTGTGCCACACGCCCCCTGTATATTGAAAACTGAGATTTACTCCACTATTTGCAACTTCGAGAGTATTCACACCTTGAATAATCTCATCCAAATTCCTCCGGAGTGTCAAGCCTCCAGACCCTGAAATCTCCTTCCACATGGCCTCCACACATGGAAACACCATCACTTGACACGTGGATCCGCACATGCTCTTAATGTGACACACACATTCCCTCGATCGAATGGATGAGAGGGGTTCTGAAGGATCCATAGATCCATGGTCCACATTACTTCACGACTCCAGCCTTCAAGGATTTTTACGTTACAACACCCCTATCCTCCTGAAGCAGTCAATGCCAGGCTAATTACATCGTAGATCCAACGGTTGGGATAGTTCCCGGGTGTTGGTCACTATAATTGCTTAATTAATTCAAACAATCAAGTGCTACATAAAATTTCAACCCAGGGAAGTCTGTTTATTTCAAAGGTAACCACGCACTATATATGCTCAATTCCAAAAGCAACCTAGATTTGTAGTAAAGGAAACTATATTAATCACACTTGCCTTGAATAAACTGAAGTTCTGACTTGAATTACAGAAAACCAACCTACCTATTGCAGAGGTTAAAGAGATGATTAATCTAAAGAATCCTGAATTACATTAAAATAACAACTGCAACAGGAAAGAACAACTATTCTGTAACCAGAGAACAAGACCCTATTCCCAAGTAGGAACTCCAACACCTTGTTTCTGATTAACACACTTTCATGAAAACATTAATGCATTGAAGGCTAACTATATCTAACAGAGAACATGACCGTTAATCCCTTCCTTTAAGCAGGAACCTTCAGCACCAGTCTCTGATTAGCACACTCATGAAAATAATTGAAGGCTAACTACTTCTAATAGAGAACAAGACCCTTAATCCCTTCCTTTAAGCATGAACCTTTAGCACCAGTCTCTGATTAACACACTCATGAAATTAATTGAAGGCTAACTACTTATAACAGAGAACAGGACCCTTAATCCCTTCCTTTAAGAAGGAACCTTTAGCACCAGTCTCTGATTACCAAAAACAGGACCCTTAATCCCTTCCTTTAAGAAGGAACCTTTAGCACCAGTCTCTGATTACCAAACTTCCTTAAATTCATCACACAGGATAGCCAAATAAAATTATTATCAATTATCCAAGCATGAACCACATGAAAGCAATGTAACGTTCGGTAAGACAAAGTTCAGTAGTGTTTCAGCAAAGCAGAATTCATTAAAGTAGTGTTTCAGCAAAACAGAAACTAATCAAGGCATAAACAGAATTCACACTAACACACTATAAAACTAACGGGTGAATTTGTGAAGAAGGTGGGCCCTCCCTTCTCACAAGATTACCCTGAGACGAAGAGGTTAGAGAAGGATGCTCAAAACAGTCTTTTATTCATCTATCAATGTATCATATTACAATCTGAAAATGAAGTACATCCTTCTCTGTGAAACCTTCTTAGTACAAAAACAGGAGATTCCTTCGAATTATGATTTCCTCTTATTTAAAGAGGGAATCCCTTCGATACAATTGATAAAAAATTACGGATGTATATCTGAGTCCTATTCTTAGTCAGATCGAATTTATAAACTGGAATAGGATGTCCTAGTCTCCCGCAACATAATGCTATTACAAGTGTTGAATGAGGTGTTGCTGTTACGACTGGAGTAACAGTTCTTTCTTGTTGTTGCTATTGCATGCTATTTCGGCATCACAAATCGTGGGTTGTTTCAGCCACGGGATTTGCACTTTGACTGTTCAATACTTCTCAGGAAGTGGCGATGGTTGATGCTTGGCTCACAGTGCAACTGTTGTGGTCAATCTGTGTGAGTTTTTGTTGACCGCAGAATGTGTAATGGCTTCCTTTGTGTTTCAGCATCGTCGGTCATGGAATCTGTAACAACTTCCTCTGTGTTTCAGCATCATGACCATGGACTGTGTAACAACTGCTTTGTTTCAACATCATTGACCATGGACTGTGTAACAGCTTCTGTGTTTCAGCATTGTCGACCATGGACTGTGTAACAACTTCCTCTGTGTTTCAACATCGTGATCATGGACTGTGTAACAACTTCTGTGAATTGTTGTTTCAGCAACAGGCCTCAAATTCTAATCTGCAGTTTGAACTGTTTTAGCACTTATACATTTCTAATCAATGGTTAAGTACGAGAGTGATGTGAAATTATATGCAAAACAGATTAAATGTATAGTAAAGAGAAGAGACGTTATATACCTTTGGAAAGATAGGATAAAGTGATAATATGAGTTTAAATATGAGTGATCAAGAGTGCAATAGTGGAAAAAAGTATGGGCAAAAAGGTACATTGTGTGGTCCTAACATCCCCCCCAACTTAAAGTGTTACATGTCCTCAGGAAACTTCACTCTGAATCAGAGTCTAAATACCGACTCTGAGCATGCAATAGCTATGGGAGGTACTATCCGTTGGTGCTCTGAACCCTTGGACCTGTTGTAACCTTTTCCAAGTTGTTGTTTCTGTCTTCTTAGGCAGCTTATAATGGATTTGATATCTTTCTATTGGCAACCAGAGGATAGGAAAATAAAACCAATACCCTATCCAGCTTTCAGCACATTGCTGAACAGACTGGATGTAGTTAGGTACCCTGGAGATTGATACGTCAAGATTAGTAGGGCTAAAAGGATTGTGTTCCTATCTTTTCTTAGTGGATTGTTGCCAAAACAAGTTATTTTCCTGGAGGGCAACAATCTCTATAGATCTGATGAAGTGCTGACAATCCTGAAGCACTGTTGATTGTAGCTGTTGAACATGTTCAGTCATCCCTGGTTTCTTTAAGAACTGATAATATTCTATGACAAAGGTGGTTGCATTCTGTGGTTCTGGTCTTATCCAGAGAAGGCGGTTATCTTCATTGTGCTTGGTAGCCAAGAAGTCATCCTGCCACAAAATATGATTGTGGAGAAAGGAGGTGAACACTCGAATCTGGATGTCCCCAATAAGAGGGTTAAGGTTCAGCTGCCTGTTCTCGGGGATGGCCTCATTATGAAAGTATGCCTCACAGAGGAGGTGCCGATTCCTAGTAGAGGCTTCTGCAAAAGTTTTGACAAAATCTGTTGGGTGTAGTACTGCATGGGATCTGCCCTCTGTGATTGATTTGACCCGAAACCATGTAAGTCGTTCCATAAGGAACAAGGAGTAATTACAGGATGGTTTCCTTGTAGCGAATAGCTTTTGTGCCAAGTCAAATACCAGGGCCAATCTTCCTTTCAACTCTTTGTTCTGTTTCTTAAGGGATCGAGCTTCCTGGCGTGTCTATTCTAAAGATTCCCAATTTGAGTAAGTGTGATTTATCTAGATTTTTTTGTGCTCTTGCAGGTTTTTGGCCTGTGTAGCAGCATACTCTTTCTTCCATTTCTGTATTACTGCTTTCTCATCCCATGGTTGGCTCTGTGTTTTAGCGTTGCAAGTAGTGGGGTGAGGTACGGTTTGAGTAGATTGTTCCACAAAAGTGTGGATGTTGATCTAGCTAGGAGGTGTAAATGCCTCAATAGGTATTGTATGTACAACTTTGTTAACAAAATCAGGGGTTTTATTTGTTGCAATGCAGGGCTCAGTCTTAATCTTGAGAGGTCCTGCTAGTTCTTGTGTTTCAGCTGTCGCTGGTTCTTATGTGACAGCTATAGCTGGTTCTTGTGTAACAACATGTTCTTCTTCTTTGACTACAAAAGTTGAAGGAATAGGGGGAGATCTTGGCATTGGGACTTGAATTACCTTGTATCCTACTTGATAGTAGATATCCCCACATTGACAACACATATATTCTTTACATGGGCTCTCTGTTGTAGTCCCCTCTGACAGGGTTGCTATGCGAGCTAGGGTGTACAAATTAAGTTCCTTCTCGTATGCTTCCTTTGCTCTGGCTAATTCTTGCTTGTATGCTTCCAGTTCAGACTTTAAAAAATTATTTTCTTGCAAGACAGAGGCCATTGTTGGTTCTGGTTGAGGGATGACTGGTTCTTGTGTGGCAGTCACGGCCTCATTAGTTGGTTCTTGTAGAGAAGCTATAGGAATGGCAACTAATTCTTGTGTTTCATCTTCTTGATGTAAGGAAAGTAACGTTGCAGCACCCTGGACCTCTGATTCCTGTATTTCAGTGTCAATATCAGCAGTTGGTTCTTTTGTTTCAGCCGTAGCTGGTTCTTGTGTGGCATCTATGGCTGGTTCTTTTGTTTTAGCCACTGAATGAGTAGTTGGTTCTTGTGTTTCAGCCACTGAATGGGTAGCTGGTTCTTGTGTTTTAGCTACGGAATGGGTAGCTGGTTCTTGTGTTTTAGCTACAAAATGGGTAGTTGGTTCTTGTGTTTCAGCTACAGAATGGGTAGCTGGTTCTTGTGTTTCAGCTACTGAATTTGAAACAGATGATGTCGCAACACCCTAGGCATCTGGTTCTTGTGTTTCAGTGCTCGTGGGTGGAATAGGCAAGGATTCCGACATTTGAGAGGTTAGAGGTGTACGGGGTATTAGGCGGATGGGTTGGGGGTCTAGGGTAGTGGCAATAATGGCTGGCCTTGTTGAGGCCCTTGTTTGTTTTCTTTGTAAGAAGGGCGGGAAGAAAGGAATTTGATTTCATTTACGTGGGGGTTTTTCCTCAATGATGGGGTAGGGGGAATTATCTGGCTCAGAATCATCACTAAGAATATGAAGGATGGGAGTGGATGATTCCGGTAAGGTGTGGGGTGGACTTGGTATGATAGGGGGGTTAATTGGACTGATTGGTTATGTAGGCAGGCTGTTAGGTACTTCTGGAGAGTCTGGGGGGTTTTGCGGTTGCTGCTCCTGGAGATTTTCAGGAATTTCAGCAGCTTCTTGGGGGTCTATAGGAGGGTTGTTTAGTGGAAGGTTTTGTTGGGAAAAACTCTTTTGAATAAGAAGTTGTATGAGACGGTGATGGGTGAGTGAAAGGGAGGGATCTTTAGCCTTTTTACTGTAATGCGACAGGTTTTTGAGACAATCGAGTAGATAATAAGGGATGTTGACCAATCTATTATGCTGTAAATGAGATAACAGGAGGAAATCGTGTTGGTAGACTAGCTGGTATTGGACTTTGCAGGTGAGGTAGTGTTTGACGAATTTTGCAACTTCTGACCATGGGGGCGACAACGAGCTAAGTCAGACACCCCGACCTTTGAATTCAATTTGTTCTTATGGCAGGAAGAAGTTATGCTGGGCATTTTGAATGATATGTTTATAGCTGAACATACGAATTCCATTGGTGGGGAGACCCGAAACCTGTGCTATATCCTCTTTTGTTACTGAAATTCAGACCCCTTGAACAATGGAATGGTCTTCCTGAAGGTTTTGAGCGAATTGCAGAACCTGTTGTTTATTATACCCCTGGAGTCTCTGAAAATAACTGAGCCATCCTGCCTACTGAAAAAATTGATAAGCTTCTGGATATAGTTCTAACAGGGCTATTGTGGCAGGTTCGTACCATAGAACAGAGCCTCCCATAGCTACCATCTCGGTAAAATACACCGTCAAAGAGTTTGAGTAACAAATTCTGCACAGAGTGAGTTTTTCAAGTGAAGGTATGCAAATGGTGGTGAAGCATGCGAAAGGATAGTAAAATAGGGATGGCGGTGGTGGATTCGTGTGAAATGATGGTATAAAAGGTTTGATATGTCTTCCCCTCCTGTCAATTGCGTCTAGTAATAATTGCACTCGAATGGTCATAATGATTTGGAATCTTCTCATTAACTATAGCTTAACTATATTACATAAAATTTACATGCCTCGCCTTACCTTCTGATTCGTGCTGCAAACAAAATATAATGTCGGTCCATGGTAGTTCTGCAGTAGTCGTGGTGGAAACTTTTGACTTGTTAGATGAATTGTATCAAGGATTTTCTGACTGGAAGGACAAACTATAGTATGAGAGCATAAAATCTTGCAGACAGATAATGTTGAAAAGTTGGTGTTTCAGCAACAGAAAAGAACGGGGCGAAACAATTGCTGGAAAGTGTTGTTTCGTTGATGAGAAAATGTGAAGAACTGTTGAGCAATGGTGTTTCAGCAACAGGAAAAACGGGGCAAAACAATTGATGGACGGTGTTGTTTCGTCGATGAAGAAAGTGAAGAATTGTCGGACTGTAGGGTTTTGGAAATAGGGAGAAGGCGAAAATTTGTTGTGAATGGTGTTTCAGCCATGGGGAAAGTGGTGAAAATTTGCTGACAATGGTGTTTTAGAAATAGAGGAAAGTCAAAAAGTGCTGAACAATGGTGTTTCAGCAGTGGGGAAAGTGGTAAAAGGTTGTTGAACAGTGGTGGGGAAAAAGGTGTGGGGTTGCTGATAGTGGTGTTTCAACAATGGGGAAAGTCAGTGGTGTTTCAGTAATGAAGAAAAAGAAATGAGTTGCTGACAATGGTGTTTCAGCAACAGAGGAAAGTCAAAAGTGTTGAACAATGGTGTTTCAGCAGTGGGGAAAGTGGTAAAAGGTTGCTGAACAATGATGGGGAAAAAGGTGTGGGGTTGCTGATAGTGGTGTTTCAGCAATGGGTAAAGTTAGTGGTGTTTCAGTAACGAAGAAAAAGCAATGAGTTGTTGAAAATGGTGTTTCAGCAACAGAGGAAAGTCAAAAGTGCTGAACAGTGGTGTTTCAGCATCAGGAAAGCTTGTCTCTTTGTGAAGTAGGATCGTCCTTTCCTAGTGGCCTGTGCTTCGATCGGGAATCTGCAAAAATCGATTGTAACATGGTATTTCCTGACAGGGATTATTAGTAAATAAAATCTAATCTAATACTAAAGAAATTAACTTAAAAGAATTAATTGCAATGAGGGGTAGAGGCCTCCTCTAAGAAGAGGTAATGGGAGTCTGCCATGCATGCAGCCTTAAAATCTTCTTTGGAAATAGGGCACTGGTACAGACGGAGCCGATGACCATTTACAAGTAATGATGTTTTGGAGTCATCGATTGTGAGGAGCCTTACTGTTCCATTGGGGAAGACAGTGTCTACTTCGTAAGGTCTAAGCCATCTTGTACGCAGTTTCCCTTGAAATTCTTTGAACCGAGAGTCATACAGTAGGGCCCAATTACCTTTTTGGAACTGCTTGTTTTTTATAGTTTTTTCATGCCATTTTGATCTTTGTTGTTGAATTATGGTTGTCTGTTGAATGGCATCTAGTATTTTCTCCTCCAATTCATTAAGCTGCTGCAACCTGGATGTCTGTGCATCGATCAAATCAAGGTTGACAGCTAAAGCAGTCCTTAAGGTTTTTATTTCAAATTCCACAGGAAAGACAACACTCTTTCCATAGACTAATTCATAGGGAGAGAATCCTGTAGTATTTCTCCAGGTAGTTTTGTAGGCCCATAATGCTTCGGGGAGCCTGTAGGACCAATCCTTTCTATTTTCCTTCACTGTTTTTGTGAGAATGGCTTCTATTACTTTGTTTGTGCTTTCCACCTGTCCATTGGCTTGGGGGTGGTATGTTGTAGTCATTCTATGCTGAATATGATATTCTTGAAGGGTGGCTTTGAAACCATGAGAAGTGAAAGGAGGTCCTCCATCTGCAACTAATTCTCTTGGCACTCCAAATATGATGAAGATGTCTTTAAATAAGAAATTTATAACTGCTTCTTCGGTCGCTTTGTGGAGTGCTTTGGCTTCCACGCATTTAGTCATGTAGTCTGTGCAGACCACTATGTAAACTTTTTGATTGGATGGAGGGTTGATGGGTCCTACAAAATCTAAGGCCCATCTTTCAAATGTTTCAAGTACTATCTGGGGATTTAATGGAATTTCATCTCTATAATTAGGTTGGCCTACTCTTTGATAGCTATCACAGGCCCAGACATATTTCTTTGCATCTTTGAAGAGTGAGGGCCAATAGTACCCCATCCTGAGAATTTTATGAGTTGTTCTCTTATCAGCAAAATTCCCTCCACAAGGGCCATTATGACAAGATTTTAGTAGATCATAAACCTCATCTTCTGTAATGCACCTTCATATTTCTTGATCAGGTCCTGTATGGAAAATACACCCACTTATCCAACTATACTGATCACTTTGATGAATGATTCTTCTTTTCTCTCAGTGGGATAGGTGTGGTGGTAACTTCCCTGCAACCAAGTAGTTAGCAATGTCTGCATACCAAGATGAGTGGGAAGAAACTGCAAATAGATATTCATCAGCAAAGGAATCATCTACTGGGGTATCATCATCAGGTGTCAACTGAGAAAGGAATTCAACAACTACATTTTCTTTTCCTGGTCTATCTACAATTGTAATATCAAATTCTTGTAATAATAACAGCCATCTGGTGACTCTATCATTTGTGATAGGTTTGTTCATTAAATATTTGATAGCTAAGTGATTAGTATGGACAAAAGTAGAATAGCCAGTAATGTAATGTCTAAATTTATTAATGGCATAGATAACTGCTAAGAATTCCTTCTCGGTGACTGTATAATTGAGTTCAGCAGGAGTCATATTCTTGCTGATGAAATAGATAGCATAAGGGAGATGATTTTTTTCTTGTCCCAAGACAGCTCCTATTGTAGTGTCTGAAGCATCGGAGGATATATGAAAGGGAAGTGCCCAATCAGGCCCTCTAAGAATAGGGGTTGTAGATAACTGATGTTTAAGTGTGTTAAATGCTTCCTGGCAAGAATTAGTCCATTTGAATTTAGCATTTTTCATCAGTAATACAAACAGGGGAGAAGCTATTTTGGAAATTTTTTTGATAAATCTTCTGTAGTATCCAGCATGTCCTAGAAAAATTCTTACCTCTGTTTGGGTTTTGGGAGTAGGAATATCATTAATGACTTGTATCTTGGATGGGTCTACCTAAATTCCTTGAGATGAGATAAAATGTCCAAGCACTATTCCTTCACTCATCATCATATGACATTTTTCTGTACTTAAGGAGAGTTGGGCTTGTATGCATTGTTTGAGTACTTTCTCAAGGTTTTGTAGTGCTTCCTGAAAAGAAACACCATAAGGAGTAAAGTCATCCATGAGGATTTCCATAGAGTTATTAAGCATATTAGAAAAGATCCCTAAAACTGCTCTTTGGAAGGTTGTTGGTGCATTACATAGTCCAAATGGAAGGACTCTATAAGCAAAGGTTCCCCAAGGGCTAGTAAAAGTGGTTTTATCTTGATCTTGAGGTGCAATTTTGATCTGGTTATACCCACTGAAACCATCTAAAAATGAGAAAAATTTCTTCCCTGACAAATTATCTAACACCTGATCAATGAATGGTAATGGAAAGTGATCTTTTTGAGTGGCTTTATTTAAAGCTCTATAATCCACACATACTCTCCATTTCCCATTTTTATTAGGAACTATTACCAATGGGGAAACCCATTCACTGTCTGATATAGGATAAATAAACCCTGCGTTGATCAATTTTTGGAGTTCTTCTTTGAGGATTTCTCTTAAGTTAGGGTTCATTCGTCGTTGAGATTGGCAGATTGGCCGACAATCTTCCTTAATATATATTCGATGAGTACATAATTCAGGAGGGATTCCTTTCATATCTGTATAATCCCATGTGAATGCTTATTTATTTTCCAGAAGTAACTTCATTAATTGGTGTGTTTCAGAGTCTGTCAGATTAGGGTTTATGTTCAGTGTTTTGCCAGGTTCAATTTCTACTGGTATGCTTTTAGAGGAGATGGTGCTAGATGTTTGAGGTGGGTTTTTCGAGTTGAGGTTTTCTTGATTATTAGACTCCAACAGTGCAGTTAGTTGGTTATGAGTTTCTGGGGTCACAGAGGAGGGTTCACAAATAAAATTATTAATTACTTCATCCTTGGTAGAGTCTTTCAGGCTTAGAGCTTGTCCAATAGTCAAAAGGGGTTGAGTAGGTTGATCATCAAAATCTACCCATAAAGAATTATCATTATTAATCAGGGGTGTAGCGTGAGGGTAGAGGGTAAGATGTTTAGTTTCGTAACCGTTTGAAATTGTCATTGAACCTGATCTACAACTGATAAAAGCATCTGCTGTGGCTAGCCAAGGTCTACCCAAAATTAGAGGGTGCCCCCCCAACTTTGTTTTGGGTTGTAGTACCACAAAGTCAACTGGATAATTCCAGGATTCTACAGAGATACTGAGGTCTTCAATGAATCCTCCTGGTTTAATTGTGGATCAGTCAGCCAATTCTAGGATAGTTGGGGTGTCTCTGACTTCATTTTGCAGTTGTAGTAGTTGTAAGGTTTCCAGAGTCATGATATTGATAGTGGCACCTAGGTATACCAAAACTTGAGGGATTATTGTTTTTCCAACTTGTACTGAAATGGTAGGGTGGCCAGGATCACCATATTTAACTGGGGTAGCTTTACCTGACATTAGTGCAGACAAGTCTCCCATTACATGGACTGTAAGGGGATCCTTAATTTTCCTACTAGGCTTTTTAACACAAATGTCTCGCATTGTCCTGGCATAGATTGGTACGTCTCAAAGTGCTTGTAATCGAGGAATTTTGACATATAAATTTTGTAATTCACCTAGAAGATTGAAGTCTGGTGGCTCAGGCATTTTAGTCAAGGCTAAATGCTCAGGAAATGGTAGTTTTTCTGTTTCAGTAGCATTGTTAAAGGATGATTGTACCTTTTCAGGTACATCATGCTTTTTTGTTTCCTCTTTATCAGAAGAGGTATCATCAGCTATTACGGGTTCCACTATTCTCCCAGATCGTAAATGAATATCGTTGCATTGCGAAGGGAGAAGAGAAAGTGTAGGCTGGTTATAAATATCAATGCACTGCACAGCTTTATTATTTGGGTTAGGGTTAGGTTGTACAGGTAGCTGGGGTCTCATCATTTGATTGTTCGGGGGAGTACCTGCTAGTAAGGAGAGTGGTTGCAGGAATTGCGATTGAGGTAATTGATTTTGAAAGGCGGGTTGTTTTCCTCTCCAATTTTGATTCCATTGGTTCTGATATGGTTGTTGTTGTTGTGGAGGCCAAGGCGTCCACATTGATGGATCAACAAAGGGTGGGTTAATTTGTTGCGTGGGTGGGTAATTTATTTGATTAGGATATTGCATTTGATTATAGGGGGGGTAACTCATTGGATTGAAAGAAGAATAATTATTCCAATGATTAGAAGATGCAAATGGCATGTTAGGATTCATGCCTTGTCCCCGCGGTTGCCATTGCCTTCTTTGTGTCAGTAGATAGACCGCTTCATCTTCTTCGTCCATTGGTTGTAATGCTACCTTGATCCCTGGTAAAGATGGAAAATGTTGGGTTTCATGATCTTTATCATAGATGGTGCAGATTGGATTTTTGTCCAATGGACATTCTCTTCATGGGTGCTTGTCTCTGCATTGAGAACAAAATATGGACAGGGATGCTTCTGCTTTTGCTTGCTTTTTCTTAGTCTGCAGGGTGTCAATTTGTGAGGCAAACGAGCTTAACATTTCAGTTTTAAAACCTTCAAGTAAATTACCTATTTCGGATCTTGTTTCTCCCCCACTGGATGATTTTTGGACTCTTGAAAATGTGGTGTCCCTGTTGTTTGATCTATTTCTTGAAGCTCCTCTTGAACATCTTTTTCATAAATTAACAATTTCATCATATGATTCCTTAGATATGTCCCCTTTTCCAAGCATGTTCAACATATCTAGATAGTCATCCCTTACTCCTTTCAATAATATAGTTTTAAGAATATCTTTACTTACATTGGGGTGACTGGATCTTTGTAGGTTACACTGTAGCCTTTCTACAAAGTCCTCCAGATTTTCATCCTCTTTCTACATCATCTTAAATAACTCCTCCCTCTTTTCTCTCATTCGGCAATAGTCCTGGTATTTGTTCAGGAATTTCTGTTTCATTTGGTCCCATGTTGTGATTACATGGCCTCCAAGACTCATAAACCATCTTAGTGCATTCCCTTTTAGTGTTGTTGGAAATAGCTTTAATTTTTTAGCATTGGAAATGTAATCATAACTTCTGCATAATATATCAAACTCAAAAAGAAATTCATGAGGATCTTCTGAAGACAAACCATGAAAATTAGGTAGTGCTGAGAGTGGAATGTTCTTCATGGGGGCTACCCCTCTAGGAAGATCACCAATAGGAAATCCTAATGTAGAGAAAGAATTTTCATCATTTACCTTTAGCACCAGTTTCTGATTAGCACACTCATGAAAATAATTGAAGGCTAACTACTTCTAACAGAGAACATGACCTTAATCCCTTCCTTTAAGCAGGAACCTTTAGCACCAATCTCTGATTAACACACTCATGAATTTAATTGAAGGCTAACTACTTATAACAGAGAACAGGACCCTTAATCCCTTCCTTTAAGAAGGAACCTTTAGCACCAGTCTCTGATTACCAAAATTCCTTAAATTCATCACAAAGGATAGCCAACTAAAATGATTATCAATTATCCAAGCATGAACCACATGAAAATAATGTAACGTTCAGTAAGACAAAGTTCAGTAGTGTTTCAACAAAGCATAATTCATTAAAGTAGTGTTTCAGCAAAACAGAAACTAATCAAGGCATAAACAGAATTCACATTAACACACTATAAAACTAACGGGTGAATCTTTTGAATAAGGTGGGCCCTCCCTTCTCACAAGATTCCCCTGAGACGAAGAGGTTAGAGAAGGATGCTCAAAACAGTCTTTTATTCATCTATCAATGTATCATATTACAATCTGAAAATGAAGTACGTGCTTCTCTGTGAAACCTTCTTAGTACAAAAAATGGAGATTCCTTCGAATGATGATTTCCTCTTATTTAAAGAGGGAATCCCTTCGATACAATTGATCAAAAATTATAGATGTATATCTGAGTCCTATTCTTAGTCAGATCGACTTTCTAAACCGGAATAGGATGTCCTAGTCTCCCACAACAGAATGCTATTACAAGTGTTGAATGAGGTGTTTCTATTACGAATGGAGTAACAGTTATTTCTTGTTGTTGTTGTTGCATGTTGTTTCGGCATCACAAATCGCGGGTTGTTTCATCCACGGGATTTATGCTTTGACTGTTCAACACTTCTCAGGTAGTAGCAATGGTTGATGCTTGGCTCACAGTGCAGCTGTTGTGGTCAATCTATGTGAGTTGTTGTTGACCGCGGACTATGTAATGGCTTCCTCTGTGTTTCAGCATCATCGGTCATGGACTGTGTAACAGCTTCCTCTGTGTTTCAACATCGTGACCATGCACTATGTAACAACTTCTGTGTTTCAGCATCGTCGACCATGGACTATGTAACAACTTCTGTGTTTCAGCATCGTCGACCATGGACTATGTAACAACTTCCTCTGTGTTTCAGCATCGTGATCATGGACTGTGTAACAGCTTCTGTGAATTGTTGTTTCAGCAACAGGCCTCAAGTGCTAATATGCAGTTTGAACTGTTTAAGCACTTATACATTTCTAATCAATGGTTAAGTACGAGAGTGATGTGAAATTATATGCAAAACAGATTAAACGTACAGTAAAGAGAAGAGACGTTATATACCTTTGGAAAGATAGGATAAAGTGATAATATGAGTTTAAATGTGAGTGATCAAGAGTGTAATAGTGGCAAAAAGTATGGGCAAAAAGGTACATTGTGTGGTCCTAACACCGGGCATCCTAAGATATACAACCTATATTAACTTCAGGCTTCGGGACTTCATAGAATCAGTCTCCCTTATGACGAATACCAAAATTCATCGAACTCGCAAAGACTGAAGTAGTCGAGGAGTTAACGCCTACGCTCCTTCTCTAGATCCAATGATCGTAATAGACCTTGGAGCCTCCCGAAAAAATCTCATCCAATCATCTTCCAAAATAAAGGATTTTCCCTTTCGAGATTTAAATCTCGCTATCCTTCCTGAGCTTCGTCAGTTCTGAAAGACTTAGGCGCTGACACACGCTTTTCTCTCTTTCTCCTGAGATTAACATACTCCTTTTCCCAGAAGATGAAAAATAGTTGGGAGTGTTGACATGCATATGAGAAACTGTTCCCAAGGTCGATGAACTCACAATTCATTTGCTTAAACTTGAGCCACTACAAGGCTCAAGCATTTACGTGTACAAACAATATAGTTCCTTACTTTCTTAAATACACAATCAAGAAAAGATAAATGGATAGAATCTAATCATCAAGCAAACATGCACATCCCTAAACCATTCATAGGATATCCAACATTAATTTACAGTTACAGTTCAATTACACAGGATATGAGAATACTTATCTATTACAGGTTGCAACCAACTAACTGAATGTGGGTGTTCTCCTTTCCACCCAACCATAGGCTCAGAGGCATTCATTCTTAGCACTCTAGAGACCCCCGTGTCAAACCATGATATCACTATGGAATTTATGCCAATTCTCAGAGATCATTTCTCTATCACAACTTTTGCGAGGTTTATCAGGGTCTTCCTCAGCATCAAGATCGCGACCTTCTGCTCAGGTTATGTTCTTTGAAAAATTTTAGAGATTGTTTTCTCTGTCATGGCCTCGGTGAGGTTTATCAAATGCTCCCTCAACATCAATATCGAAGCCTTCTTCTCATTCTCAACTGGAGAGCTCCCCATGTTATCCTCTCTTATCTGTATTGTGTGCTTGCCTCTCATGTGCATCCCTCCTTGGGAAGGTTCTCATTCCTATCTTTTTCCTTCTTTCAGAAGGAAACTCGGGTCAACTTGATTCTGCAGGACCCTATGGTACTTCGAGATGACATTCTTCAGCTAGACCATGCTTCCATTCATGGGGTGGTTGATGGTTCAATCACTGGTCCTTTCTTCATTAACTGGTTCCTATCCTTGGAAACCAGAGGAGGTTTATTATCCTCATCAAAGGGAAAATTTGGGGTCATTTGACATAATGAACCCTCTCTATAGTTTTCCCATTCTTTTCTCTAGTGATATCATGGCCAGTACTTCAAGGCTTCACCCCCACAATTAGTCACATGAAATTTAATTAATAACACATTTACATTGTTCCCATGTCGCAACATGGTGATCATGATAAATTTAATTACAAGTTGGGAAAAACAAGGGTGTTACAATCCCCTCCCCCTTAAAGGAACACCGTCCTCAATGTTCTTTCTCAGTAACACATGACATGCCTTTTCTCATTCATATACTTCAAAAATCTTGATCCTCTTTCTTGGTCAAGTCCTTTCCATACTCTTGGACTTCATCACCTTCCTTCAAAATTATGGGACAACAAGCATATTAATCATAGTTTCATACGAAAGTAATTTTTGTTGTGCAAAATTCAAGAGGAAAATTTCAGAATATAGCACAATACTTATCTATGTAGTTCATGGATTTGCATCCACATGGTTGTCTTATTCTCTTGGCTTAATATTTTTCCTGGAAATAACCCTTGTGTTCATGATTCCAATCAATAGTTTACAAGGATGATAAAAGTCTCCTCTTACTTGCAGTCACTCACCCTCCAAGCCCAGGCTCAGGCATCCCCTTCTCTGCTATACAATCCCTCGGGCGATCCATATCTCCTTGCCAATTCTTTCTCACATAGGAAGAGTTCTAGATACTTTATGGAGTCTTACAGTCAAGGCATCCCTCAGACTTGCTCTGCCGAGGCATACCTCCGACCTGTGTTTCCATAACACAACATGTTCTAGGGTGATCATGTCTTACCATAGGTTTTCCTATCCTAGAAGTAGCCATCTTTCATGCTTTCCATCTTGAAAAACTTCATCTCTCCTTTCTGGACATATCTTTTCTTCTCACCTGTATCACATGTATACAATTATTTGTGAGATAACATCATAAATTTTAAATTTCATATTTTTATTGCAAATCCGTCCCCCAAAATTTTTCCAATTTCCTCATTTATTTTCAGATTTGTTCCGCACAGGAACCAAATGCACACTAACATTTTTCCACACCGCACCAAAATTTAGTGCGCACACCTGCACACTAAAATTTTTCCACGTGGCACCAAAATTTAGTGTGCACACCAGCACACCAATATCTTTCCGCGCAGTGCCAAATTTTACCTATCACAAGATTTTCACTATGCATCATTCATTTTTAGTGTGCCCACCTGTGCACATTCACTTTTATGTGCATCAATTCCTCATGAATTCCACTGCAGAAATTTGGGCTTTTGCTTAACTTTTTTCTCAATTTCTACCATAGACATTCTGCAACTATGAAATTTATTCAATTTCACCTCGATAATACCAACTCAACCTATGCACAACAAATCGTTGTAAGTTGACATTTCTGGAACGAATTTACCCAAAATTAATTCACGAATTGAAAATTTAATTATTAATCTCGCTCCATCTGTCATGGCTTCATTGTAACTTCAAATTCAACCCATTCTAGATCCAAATTTGCTAGAACAAATATTACATCAGGAATATCTCATCACTTGGCCAAATTTCTCAAATTTTCTCATGAATTTAACAACAAAAATTGGGGCTTTTCCCAATTCTGCGTCGTTTCTTTTAAATATTACAATGGATGCTCTGCAACTCGAAATTTGGCCACTTTGAAATAAATCCTCTATGACATTTCTCTTCAACTCAACTTTATCGGCCCATCCAGGCTCAGTGTTGAAAACTAAATATCTGATATCATGTTGTAACATCCCCGACCATCCATGCTGTGCCATGCTATGCCAGAGAACTCTTTCATTCTCTCTGTGGAACATACTATAACATACCCAGTATCCAACTGAGCTATGCCACATAAATTTTTGAATTGCATGCAATTAAAATATGTACACACAAAATTGTTGCCGAAACACACACACACACACACAC
>CBVK0101102158.1:0-13594 GCA_900067695.1 Picea abies | reverse complement strand
TCATCCATCAACCTCATGAAAGTGACTGGTGCATTTGTTAAGCCAAAGGGCATGACTAACCATTCGAAGAGACCTTCTTTATATTTGAAATTTGTCTTCCATACATCAGTTGGCTTGATGGGAACCTGGTGGTAGCCATACTTTAGGTCAATCTTGCTGAAGAACTTTTCCCACTTGAGTTGGTCAAGAAGGTCATCAATTGTAGGAATTGGGTATCGGTTCCTGACTGTGATTTTTTTTAATGCTTTGTAATCAATCCAAAGTTGTCAGGTCCCATATTTCTTCTGCATCAATACAATCATGATTCTACAAGGGGAGGAGATGGAGTCTACTATGCCCCTCTTGAAGCAACTCTTGGATCTGACGCTTGATTTCATCATTTTCTGTCAGCGAGAAATGATAGACTGATCCATTAGGAAAAGGCACACCGAGGGTTAGATCAATTGGATTCTTGACTTGGTAGTGCATCAGTGCATTGATGGGTGAGGAGAAGATCTATCTGTACTATTACACTATCCCATCCAATTGTGTCTACTGCAAAGAGAGGCTCTGTGTAGAGGCCACAGATGTGGATATGACCTTCTACTTACGGTGAAAATGGATCACAAAGAAGATGAACTTATCGTTCTGTGAAATGACCTTATTTCTTAGCAGAGATTAAAGAAATAGCGGTAGGCAACACTACCTTTGATATCCTGTACAATTTTCTACCCAAAGTAATAATAACACAGTGGGGTCTAGAATCATACATAATATGTTTCTTCCACAAATATGGTTGTCCTAAAAGAAACATCACAAACTTCAAGGGGAGAAATATCACATAATACCTTGTCTTTGAAAGGCTTGATGTCGTAGGGAAGACATGACTATTGGATGACGCAAAGATATCTTCCTTGGCGAAGGCATCCGATGGTGTAGGGATGTGCGTGCGGTGTCGTTGGTAGGTCCAACATCTTGACAAATTCTGCTAAGATCAAGGTCTTCTGATTGCCGCTATCAAAAATGAAATGAACTGAAGCCATCTTTACCCACATCTGTGAGTGAAAGAGGTGTTCCCCTTCCTATGATTCTTCTGGTTCGCTTGCATGGGATTTAGTTGTAGCAACAATGGAACTGGGTTTAGCATTGATAATACGCTTCCCTCCTTCTAGATTTGATTCAGAGTCAAAATCTTCCTCTGACTCAGAAGCTTTCATCTCGACCACCAGTGACTTCTTGGAGTGACATTCCTTGGTGTTGTGCCAAGGAATTTTATGGTATTCACACCATTTTCCTATGTCCTTCTTCAAATTCTCATTACCTTTCTTGTGTTGTGGCTTAGACTGGTTGTATTGAGAGTGGCCATATTTGCTTTGTCCCTTATTTTGTGGGTTGGGGTCGCATTTTCCCTGCTTTGGCTATGAGGAGTTTGAAGATCCAAACTCTCGCCTCTTCTGCTTAAATTTCTGCTCAATCTTGAAAACATATCTATAAGCCATACCCAATGATGCAATGTCCAGAAACTCTATTTCCACCAATATACACCTGGATCACACTATGAATAGAACATCCTATATATGAGGTTTTAACACCGATGTGTCTAATTCGACTGAGACCGCACCAATGTGCCTAATTGACTTATTGCATCGATGCTCCTAAGTCGACCAACCACACTAGTACTCTTACAAAATATAACGCTTCGATACTTAACAAATAAAGTGCACTAATAACCGTTATTCATATAAAATAATAAAATTCTAAAACATGTCGCAATACTTCCCCAATAACAAAGCACACCGGTGCTCCCCCAATAACAAAGTGCACCAGAACAATTGATTTTTAAACAAAAATAATAATTTAAAAACCATAAACATTCCATGATGCACTTAGAAACCAATAAATCCCCAGTGCATTCTGTTAAAAAAAAATGTACCTGTGCATCTTACTATTAGGCGCACTATTAAAGGTTAAAATTAAAAAATAATTACCAAATCGAATCAATGCGCCAAAATTTACAATGAAAAAATGAACGAGAATTTTATGTTTTCAAAATATATTTGTTTATAAATGAAAACCCTAATCATTATTTCATTCTTTTGTCAAAATTTAGAGGGGAGATTTGTGCAAGCGAGATTTACGAGCAAAGTCTTTGGAGTGGGTAGAATTGTTTGAAGAGACATATTTACATACAAATATGTAGAGGAGAAATTTCAGGTATGTAATTATATTCTATTAATTATCTTAATCTTTCCCCTATTTGATTCAAATAAATTTCAGTTCATTATCGAAAAAATTAAAGGGCTTCATAGTTACATTCAATATTGGAAGCCCTAGCTCCCTTGTTGTATCTCTTGGTTTTCTTGTCTATATTTCACAAGTATAATTTTTTTTAAGTAATAGATTTGTATAAGGTTTCTTTACTTATATATGATACATTTGGTATTTTTTGCAATGAGATCACTCATTTCATTGAATCTCAAACCCTGTCGTTGTCAATTTTCTTTTAAGAAAATGCTTATGTGTTTCGCGGTGCGCATTGTACAAGAATAGTGCATCGATGTGTATGTTCCTTTACAAGAATCAAGCAATGATTCTCTTTCAAAACATAACACCCTGGTGCTTAAAAAATAAAGTGCACTAGTAATCATTATTACTATAAAATATTGAAATGCTAAAATGTATTGCAATGCTCCCCAATAACAAAGCGCACCAAAACAATTGATTTTTAAATAACAAAAAATAAATAAAACCCATAAATATTCCATAGTGCGCTTAGAAACCAATACATCCTCGGTGCATTCTAGTTAAAAAAACACACTAGTACATCTTATTTTTGGGAGCACCATTAAAAGGTAAAAAAAAACATATCAAACCGAATCATTGCGCCAAAATATACAACAAAAAATGAGCCATAATTTTATATTGTCAAATTGTATGGGTGAGTGTAAGAAGTTCATGGATGAAAAAGTGGCAAGTGAGTCAGTAGGAATGCGCACTCATAGGAGTGCATGCCCTTTCTTAGGAACGTGCACGTGTTCCTAAACCTATAGGTTCGGAAGTGCCTTAACCTCCACGAGGATTTCCACATAGGTTTAGTGTCCGGAATGCATGTGCATTCCTACTATTAAACATTTTTAAAGGGTCACGAGCATGATTTTTTCTCATTGTCCAGGTATGTTTGATTTATCTTATTTTTAACCCAATTTAGTAATTTCCAATTTAGTCTTTTTCTCCCAAGAATCTAAATTAAAAAAAATTTATAATTTGTATTTTAATTTAAAAACCCACCTAATTTACATGCCATGTATTTTAAATTGCAACATATATAATAAAATGGAACCCTAAGACAATGTAAACCGCTCAGAAGAAAACCAATAAGATCAAAACCCCAACCCATCAAAACCACCCAATGTAAACACTCAAATTGATGAGGGGTTGGTTATATCAAGAACCCTTGAGGAACAATTAAGGGACACTAGAGAACCTAACAGAGTCTCCTTCGCCACTTCTTTGGACATCATTGTGAAGTCCATTGCAAGTTCCTAAGGGAAATTGATCCAAGTGGATATTGGTGGCCACCCACCTATTCGAACTGGCTCCTCTTGTTCGTTTTTAGTTTATCACGTTCTTTTGTACTTCTTTGTAATTGTGGGTTCTACACTTCTGGGGATGTCTGAAGCCCTACACATCTTCTAGGCGTACACTGGTGTTCTCTCACCTAATCCATCTGGCTTATTTTTTATGTTTTCATGTCAACAGATCTTGATGTACTTTTAGGGCCATTTTGGATCCCTAACAATGCTTTTTTGGCTTGCCACAGTCAAATTGTAGACATAGTCAAAGTTGGATGGTGTAATGTGTATTCTCTGAAATATCTTGCCAATGGTCTATCACACGCCTAAAACAGAGGTCGTATGAAAAATTTACAACCCTGGGAAGTTGAGGTACCAACTTACCCATATGGGCCCACATGACTTTTGGTGTTTCACCTCCTAGGGTTAGGTTTTTGGATGTCTAGGGTTTTGGAATTCATTAGTAATATCAAAAATGCCTCTAGAGCCTCATTGTGATCATTCTGCTTAGATGGATGTGCGTAGTAGCCACATCTCTTCTCAAAGATAAGTACCACCATTCGAGCAAGTGTTTTCAGTTCTATAGTTTTACAGTTTCAACCTATTTCATTTATTCAATAGAAGATATTGTTCACTGGATATTTGTGTTGTTCTTGATATCTTTATGTTTATTGTATTCAATCTGTTAATCAGTTCGTTCTGCTCCTAAATCTAGATCAGTGGTATCAGAGTGGTTTTCTCTTCATTTATTTTTATTCATGCATGTCACTGACAAGATCTGGGTACAATAAGTTGGGACTTGAACCAATTGATCCATTGCAATATCGGTCATTCTGAGCCCGACAATAACCCATGGGAGACAAAAATAAATACAATGGAGTAGGAGATCCTTTTAAAAAGTTTCTCGAGGAATCCCTTGTATGACAAAGCAATGAAATGATGGAAAAATTTGCACAGATCCTTCAGCGACTGCCCATAGGAGAAGCACATTCATCAAGAAGCCATGCAAGCCCCTTCAAGGTACAGGTAAATTTTGACATTCCATTATTTAAAGGACCAATAGATGCAGATGATGTATATAAATGGTTTAATCTGCTCGAAGGTTATTTTTCGGTCCACAATTTTTTCGATAGGAAAAAGATTACTTTTGCACTCGTCAAGGTCGTCCCCCATGTTAAGGACTGGTGGGACACTTACTCTGAGCAAAGGGCCATAGAGGAATCTGCAATATTTTTGGTTTCCCCTACATGGGATTCCTTTCAAGAAGCCATTAAATAACAATAATACCCTGTTGGAAGCTACGAGGACCAGTACACCTATTGGGCACAAGCCCATTTTGGGGAAAAGAATAATTTTGGAGAATAATGCGCAAAGAAGGAAAATACAATTGTTAGGAAAAGTAGCACGTTCATGGTAAATGTACATGCATCTAAGGAAACCATGTGAGGCACACATGTAAGAATACCTAACCATGATAGGTTTAGGGTTTTGGTAAGAGGATGTAATGGCTGATAAGCCAAAAATAAGTATAAATAGGTACTTAGGAGGTCTAGGTCAGAGTTCAAAGAGTTGGATAGGGGTTCAGTGTGATTGTAATGGTAGAACACAAGAGTGTCTATAAATCCCAATCTCTTTTTGTAAGCTTTTGAGATGGGGATAGGAAAGAAGGTAGATATTGAGGGTTAGATCACAAGCTGAAGAGCCTTGTGTGATCTAATCCATCTCATTAAAGATCTTGATCCAATTGAGGGAGAATTCTAATGCGCGTGACACTATATATATGATAGAAGAATAATAAAAGAGCCCAAAAGCTAGATCTTTATGGACGTATCCCATGAGGGGGTGAACCACGGTATCTTATGTGTTATGTGAATGGTTCATTTCTATATCTTTGTTGTTAATGGTTAGATCTTAGATTAATGTTTGATGAAGTAGCTAGATCTGATTGTTTTACTTGCATGAATAATAATGATAAATTACTTAGCATAGATGGATGTTATAGTAAATAAATAAATATCACAAGGTTCAATTCCAGATCCCCGCTCATTCCCAGGCTGCAAGCACCTGAGCATTGCAGCCACCAATAGAACTATCTCGAGTGAGATTGCGCAGTGCACCTTGTGTACTGTGTTGCCTTCTGGTTTACCAAGGGGGGTGATAGTTTTAGAGGGTTTTGCTGGAAACCATAGTAGATTTGAACCTAGGTTAGCCCAAGAATGGTAGCAAGAGAGAAGTAACCAACAAATGGTTATGTTGTCGGCTGAAACTGCATAGGATTGAGTGAGAGGGATCCGCAAAATAATCACATAGAAAATGATAGAATAGAGGGGAATGTTTAGACTGTGGAACCCAACGAAGGCAGAGATCAAAAGATGGTTGAAAACAAAGGAGATGGAATTTGTGCAAAAAGATAACAAAAACCTGGATTTAACACCACACAAATATTTGGACAAGTGCATGTTTATCAACCTACATGAGGTGTTTTTCTGCAATTTCTCGCATGTATTGCAGGAGTGGTTGTTGAAGCTGAAAGATAATAATACTATGAATTAGATCAGACAGATCGAGTGGAACCCTATAGAGATCACATAGTTACAACAACTAGACAACAAATTCACACGCGTAGTGGATTTCTGGCTAGACAATATTGTCATAGGCTTTACCACAGAATTTTCAGTAGATACCGTGAAGTCTTACAACATAGTATAGCAGGAGTTCTTGAAGGGACCTAGAGGTAGGTATATCAAATCAATATATACTTACATCAATATTTTACTGTATAACAAAGGTGTAATGATAATGGCATCAAACAACTAAACTCCCTGCGTGCATGGGGGAAGGGGGGAAGCACTGACTAGAGATGGAAGGATGGAGGGATAAATGGAGAAGGGAAAGAAGGAGTCCATGGAGCCAATCATGATGGAGGAATATCATATCAATCAAATAATGGAAATATCTGGAAAGATGTGCAGTAGATCACCCTACCAATATAAGATGAATAATAAAAATAGAGACATAACTTAGAGATAGGTCTTGGTAAGTGATGAAGAAGAGGTAAAGGATCTCCGTGCTTTAGAGGAGATTGAGGAAATCCTGCGTGAAACATATGAAAGGAAGATAATATGTCCAAGGGCAGGAACGTAAACCAACACTCCTATCCATATCATTGTTAGTGTGGAACCCATAAATCCATGTGCGACTAATATACCAATAATAAAACCACCATTTAGACAACTGAATTTTAGTGGAAGGAAGACAACATGAAGTACATCTAGTCAAGGAGCAACAACTGGAGGAGACGGTTCAAGAAGTAGTTGTCAAGTATCTACACTGCGTGGAGGTAGTATTTCATAATTTAGGATGGTAGGACATGATCCCACCATTAGGTTACCATAATTCAAGGGAGAGGCATCAGAGGATCCTGAACAGAACTTGTTTATCCGTGATAACATATGGGAAGCAAAGAAGATCACAAATGAGGATAAAAAACTTTCACAGTTAGATATCACACTAAGATACCACACACTAGATTGGTACATGATCTTAGTTTCAAACATTCCACCAAGAACAATCAGGACAATTGTAGATGTCAATAAGATATTGATAAATGAATTTCAAAAGCCTAGCTTCAAAGATCAATACATGAATGAGATGATTGAGATCAGACAGAAACCATGAGAGTCTGTTTGGGAGATCAATCATAGGTTAAATGGTTGAAAGGTAAATTGAAATATATCATGACTGACATGCAACATAGACATCTCTTTGTGAACTCACTATTGTGACATCTGAAATACCCTTTGAGGTAGCAGAAGTTTCAAACTCAAGAATAGGCTCTATAGGAAGCCATACAACTAGAAGAGAACCAATATGAGAATATAGATCCAACAATAGGGGAGCTAAAGGAGGATCTAAATAATCTAACATTTCAATTAAACCAGAACAAGGGTAAGGACAAAAGAGAAGTTGTTCAGTGTACCACATGTAGGACAGAAGGATACCACAAGAATAAATGCCCAACTTTTGCGTAGTACAAGGAAATAGGGCCACCAAACCCTTTTCCCACAGGAAGACCATGGTGCTAGATCTTTAAAACACATGGAAATGATCCATATTATTTTCCAATGACGCACAAGTATCAGACAGTACCCAAGAGTTCATACTGCAACTTTTGCAAGTCAGTGGGCCATGATGACAAAGACTATAGGATGATGGAGCTGATGAGGGAAATAACATCAGACACCTATGGGGTGCAAGTAGAAATGATGACAGGGAAAGCTATACCAAATTTTAACCAAGTACCAACCCCATATAACACTGTGCAACAATAGTATAACACTGCACAACCACAATACAATAATGCGCAACCACAGTATAATCCCACGCAACCATTGTATAATCCTGTGCAGAATAATCAGGTACCTAAGTACAATGCACTGTGAGGAGATCAAGATGGATACATAGGTAGAGGATGAGGTAGAGGAGGCTTTGGAAGAGGCAGAGGACCGGTGATATGTATTAATTATCGACAACCAGGACACTATGCACAAGAATGTCTACTCCCACTTGCGACATGTATGTATTGTCGCGCATCAGATCATGACACAGAAGACTGTCCAATAATATTGGGGAAGATCCAAAAGAAGAGGAATCAGAACAATCAGAATGTACAATGGATATCTACAGAAGATAGAGAGGATGGAATAAATATCAACATAGTCACACATGGAGGAGATAAAACAAGACCTGATGCAGTAAGACAAGATCCAACACAACACCAATGGGTGAAGAATAATGTCGAACCACAGAAGCATCTTGATGCATAGAATGAAAAGGATACATTCAAGCAAGACATACAAAAATTATTGAAGCCAAATATTGCATCTACAACAACTGCCCAACATACTCAGGACGTACCAATGTATAAGATGCCTTCATCGCTATATCACACTAATGAAGCACATCCCCTAGGACAAGTAAGTAATATTAAGGATTTTTTGCAATCATGTGTTAAACTACTAAATGATCCATAATCTTTTAAAGTATTGTAAAATATGTTAGAAATATGTAACACAGAGGTAGAGGGGAAGATAGAGCAGAAAAAATTTAATCACTTGCATACAAGGAGGAGAACAAACAGAGAATTCATAATGAATGCCAACATTAGAGACTTCAACATGGGGGATATTATTGTTATGTTTTGAGCTATTATTAGATTTATTTTCAATTTACTAGATAAAAATAGCATAGGTAGGATCATTGAGAGAAACACATTCACAAGATACACAACATTTATCTTGGGAAATCCTCATGGGGGAGAAAACCCAACAAAACATTCCTTAATATAGATAGCCAATACAATGCCAAGATAATAAACCAAAACACTAGAGAATATCCAACACTGAGCAATGCGCCTCTCTCTTCCTTCTTCTCCCAACTACAGCTACCAAACTTGTGCACTTTATGAGCGAATGAGTGAGTGACATAATGAGGTGATGGCTTCCTTTATTTATATTAACTAGTAGGCGCTAGAAAGGTGTCTCTTCACTACACAAGGCCGAATTGTCTTCTTAGTGGTTAAAACAACTTTAATTAGGTTTGGGGGGCAACTTCTTAATTTGCATAATACAATTAGGGTTTGACCAATCGACAAAAGGGGATTTGGTCAATTACAATGCACAACATGATCAATCCACAAAAGGGGATTTATCTAATTAATAACGACTCAATAATAAATATAATACTCTTTGTAGTTATAATATTTCAACACTCCCCCTTAACAACAAGGGTATTATACAACATCATCAGGAGAGAGAGAGGGAAACAACATCAAAAACATCTGGAACACTAATTGGCATATCTATAAATCATCGAAATTTTTTCTCATCATCAATATCATCATCCACAACAAGGAATTGGAATGGCATCATCATCATCTGCATCATCATGGATTAGTATAACACTAATACATCATCATAATCAACAACAACACAAGGTTGATACAACATCAACAACAACAACAACATCAAAACACGAAGGCTGGAGCGTCATCAACATCAGCCCTAGGCCTAGAAATATTCAGGACAAAGATGGAATTTCAACAACATCAACACGAAGCTGGAAATATTCAGCACGAAGTTGGCATCTCAACAACATCAACATGAACATGGAAATCTTCAGCATGAGGCTGGAATCACAACAAAATCATCACAAAGATAGAAATCTTCAGCTTGAAGTTGGCATCACAACAACATCAACACTAAGCTGGAAATCTTCAGCACAAGGTTGGCATCACAAAAACATCAACACGAAGATGGAAATATTCAGCACGAGGCTGGCATAAACACTACTCCCCCTTTTGAGGGAGGTCCTTTTGGAATACACCAAGTTTGTCTCGAAAGTGCTCAAACTTTACATGAGATAGAGGCTTGGTCAACACATCTGCAACATGTTCATTCGTGCCAACATAATGGATCTTTATGGCTCCTCTCTGCACCATATCACGGATTTAATGATACTAGATTTCTATGTGTTTTGACTTATGTTCTCTGTCATTTTTATGCAACTCTGGTTATCACATAGAATCATGGTTGCTTCCATCTCCAGATCAAATAGACCCATCAACAACTTCCAAAGCCATATTGATTCACAATTGGCGGAACATGCAACAACGTATTCTACTTTTGTTGTGCTGAGAGCAATACTTTATTGCTTCCTAATCTTCCATGAGATCATGGTTGACCCTAGAATGAAACAACATTTTGAGGTGCTATTTCTGTTAAAGACACTTCCATCCCAATCTGAATCGGTATATCCACTCAGTCTGAAGTCATGATCTCCATTATAACTGAGACCAAAATCTAACATACCCTTAAGGTACCTCATCACATGTTTTGAAGAAAATAAGTGAACACGTCTGGGCTCTACCAAGAATTGACTCAAGGTGGTCACAAAAAAACATATATCTGGCATGGTATTCGTCAGATACATCAATGATCCAATGATCTGTCTGTACAATGTAGCATCAACCAATTTTGACAAAGAATCTACCAGGATCTTCAACTTAGTTTCTATGGGTGTGTTCATGGATTTACACTTCAAATATCAAACCTCTTCATTATTTCAACTGCATACTTCCCCTGTTTAAGGAATATCTTCTCTGGGATTTTCCAGACCTCAAGACCTAAGAAATAGTGCATTAGGCCAAGGTCTTTCATCTCAAATTCTATAGCGATCTTCTTCTTACAATAAGTGATGATATTTTCCTCTCCAGTTATAAATAAGTCATTCACATATAACAACAATATAACAGGCTCATCATTCATAACCTTGAAGTAAAGGTTAGAGTCAACTTTACTCTTGGTAAAGCCCAGGCTCGACAGGAAACTCTCAATTCTTCCATACCAAGATTTAGAAGCTTGTTTCAATCCATACAAAGCCTTCTTCAATATTCATACATGAGTCTTTCTGCCTTTAAATTCAAACCCTTGAGGTTGTTCTATATACACTTCCTCTTCTATGACACCATTTAAGAAGGTTGTTTTCATGTCCATCTGGTGTAACTTCCATTTCATCTTAGCTTCAAGGGATATGATGGTTTTGATTGAAATGTATCTGGATACAAGAGGAAATGTCTCTTTATAGTCAATGCCTTCCTTTTGAGAAAATCCATGAGCGAAAAACATTTCTTTATATTTCTCAATACTTCCATCAGAAGCATGTTTTATCTTGTATAGCCATTTGGAAGATAACACATCCTTGCTCTTTGGTCTAGGAAATATTTCCCATACATCATTCTTTATGAAGGATTGGTATTCTTTTGTCATGGCATATGTCCATTCTTTCTTCCGAATGGATTCTTCAAAGCAAGTAGGATCATTCTCTAAGAGATCACACATCAAATCCATATAACTGAAGAATGGCTTGGGTTTCTTGACTTGTCTCATGGTTCCTTCAGAGGCACCATACTTATCTCCATATTGAATAAGTTTCCTTTCCTAGGCTGGATTTCTCTTGTGGGAGATCATCATCTAGGGGGTTTATTGAGATTCTATTATGTCATGATATTCTATAATATCCTCATTAGGGGAAGTTATGACTTCCCTCATTGGGTCTGCAACTCTGGGAGCTATAGGTTCTTCTTCATATACTTCTTCAAGCTGGTATCTTCTTGATTTCTTGAGTGTTGCATCCTCATCAAAGGTTATATCTTTGCTGATATAAATATGATGGTAACCTGGTATATAAATTCTGAAGGGCTTAGAGACCTCACAATATCCAACAAATATTCCCTTCTTTCCTGAAGGTTCCAACTTGATTCTCTTCTCTTTAGGAATGTGTACAAATACTGGACAACCAAATATTTTGAGATGGCTTACTTTTGGCTTATTTTCGGAGAACATCTCTTTGAGGGGTTTTCAACCCAAGTGGACTATGGGATAATCTGTTATGTACATACATTTTTGTTCTTGCTGCTTCTACCCATAACTGCATTGGAAGATCTTGATCATGGATCATAGTCTTCACTACTTCCATTATAGTTTTGTTCTTTCTTTCTTCTACACCATTTTGTTGAGGATTGTAGGGAGTGGTGATCTCCCTCTTGATCTCGACATCTTTACAAAAGTTTAAAAACTCTTTTGAGGTGTATTCTCCTCCATTATCTGACCTGTGTATCTTGATCTTTCTTTCAGATATATTCTCTATCAAGGCTTTGAATTCCTTGAATTTACCAAACACTTCATCTTTTAATTTCAAAAAGTAAACCCAGGTTTTGCGAGAATAGTCATCAATAAAAGACTCATAGTATACATACCCACTGATGGAGTTTGATGTAATTTGGCCACATACATCTGAGTGAATGAGCTCTAGGACTCCTTTTGCTTTATTGTCTCTCTTAGGGAAAGGGTTCTTGATGTTATTTCCTTGTGCACATCCGTTGCACACTCCTTCATGGTCAACCTTGAATTTTGGTAGACCTATGACTGCCTTGCTTACATATGGTAATGACCTATATTTGATGTGAGCTAGTCTTCTATGATAAAGTTCACATGGATTCTCAATGGAATGAGTCAAGGTTGCTTTTGAGTGACCTTTTAGCTTATACAAGCCACCTTCTTCTTTTATAATAAAAAGTATTTCTTCTATGGTTTTTCCTTTGGGCCATATAAGAACTTCTCCATCTATGAAAGAAACTCTAAAGCCTTTATTATCTAAAGTTGAGATAAAAAGTAAGTTCTTTGTCAAACCTAGTACATATAATACATCATTCATCTTCATTGGGGTCCCCGAATCAAGTTTGTAATTTGATTCTCCTACTCCTTTGATAGTGTTGGATTACTGAGAGGGGGGGTGAATTAGTAATAGAGAAATTTAATTCTTTTTACCATATAGTCCAAGTATTATATCAATGAAGAATTATCATCCAATAACTGCAGAGTAAATAAGAAATGAAAAAATCAACAAACATACACATACACAGTACACTAGTGTTTTACATGGTAACCCAAATCGGGAGAAAACCACATAATTTTTTTTCTTATATGTATTGAATAATTACATTCGTTGGAAGCACCAACTTCCTTTGTTTTCCAGTTGCAACTGGAAGGAGGCTCCAACCCCCTAGTTTCTCAGGCTACAACTTGAGGGAAGCTCCAACTCCCCAATTCTCTGGCTACAACCAGAAGGAGGCTACAACCCCCTATGTTCTCTGGCTACAACTGGAAGGTGGCTACAACCACCTGTCCTTGCCCCATCCTACCACCCTAAAGTAGAAGTAGAATGATGGAACCACTGTCAACCTGTCACTGTGAGATATACCGCTGTAAACCTGTACCAATAAATCTAAACCATGCATCAACCTATACCTCAACCTGTACCATAAACAAGTGCATCAACCATGCACCAACCTGTACCAAATAACTTGTAATCAACCTGTACCATAAACAAGTGCATCCAACCATGTACCAAGTATGTACCAAGTATGTACCAATCTTGTGTCAACTACTCATCAACTATGACTCATCAATATGTACCAACATCAT
>CBVK0101102155.1:0-22066 GCA_900067695.1 Picea abies | reverse complement strand
GGTCCATTGTTTATCCTTGATCATCCATGGGTTGACTTATTGTTTTTCCATAATAACACTTATAATTACAGACTCGGGAAAACATGGGTGTTACAATCCCCTCCCCCTTAAAGGAACACTACCCTCGATGTTCTATTTAAAGAAAAAAATTCATATTCAACAATGAACAAAAAAGGGTATGCATGTTTCATGGAATCCTCCATTTCACAAGTTGCTTCATTGGGACCAAAGTGTTTCGGCTTAGGAAATGGTTATGTTCATGAGAGGGATCTCTCTCCTGCTTGGTATATACTGCGACTCTGTTTGGAACTATCCCTCTGGTTCCACCTGTATCAAAGACCAGTAAATTATGTGAGTAGCATAATGTATATATCTCTTTAATAAGGAAACATGGAACACATTATGTTCCCTCTTTGTGGGGGGAAATACCAATTTATAGGCTACAGGTCTCACTCTGTCCATAATTTCAAAAGGGACACAAAATATGGACACTATCTTAGCACATGCTCTAGTATTGAACCTTCTTGTCTACAATAAGACTCTATTGTCAAGAAGAGAATTAGGCTTTGAATAAACTCAGAAATGAATGAAAACTGAAACTATCTCATGTAACTAAAGAGAAAACCTTAGTCTTGTTTTCTCCTTGTATTCTCCCTTGTCTCTTCTTCTCATTAATCTTTAATTCCTTCCCAATAAGTTGAACTAGTTCAATTACCTTATTTAGTTAAGTTGGTTTAACTTAACTAATTAGTTTAGGAGAAATAAATAATAATAATATAGTTAAGGGTCTTAATTAATAATAACTAGGTAGGTGGGACCCCTTGTGACTCCCATCATTTCTTCCTTTTAAATCATGAAATATAACACACAAAAGATAATCATTTTGACAATATGTCACCCTTGTAACTCCCTTGAATATCTTTTAAACTGGATATTTAAATATCAACAATAATTTATATCATATCCAAAAAGAATATATATCCACATTATCCACATTATCTATAAATTATCAAAAATAGGGCTTGTTGTCCAAAAATGTTGAAAACCATTAAACATTGTCCTCATCCATTGAAATCATATAAAACATAATTTAAAAACCATATTTTCCACTTTGTGAGGTAATTTTCCCTTTTTCACTGTTGTTTCCCTTAGAATTTTCTGAAGTAGCCCGTGGTTTATTGGACCCTTGGGGCTATATATTGCTAATCACATGGGAGAATTCATCCTTTAAATGAAGGTGGGGAGACACATATTTTGAAGAATCAATGGGGGGATAAGAAGGGGAGGCAATTGTTTTTCCTTTGTCTTGCACAGGTTGGGGAATATCAGTTTTCAATCTCTTACTTTCATGTGAAGACTGAACCAATGAAACAAAAAGGGAAATTTGGACATTGGGATTAAAAAGTGGTGGTAAAGGAAATGATGTAGTGGGCCAACCACAATGGTAAGAGACATGTTGGTTGAAAATCTCTTGCCAACTGTCATTTGCAGGGACTTTGGGCCACAAAGACACATGTGGATGAACAAGAATGTCGTGAATATTTCGAGGAGTCTAGAAATGGGGTATTTTTGGTAGAGGGTGCATTATCTCATGGCCAACCCAATTAAATAACCCAGCTTGGAAAAATTGGTTCAATTCTTGTGGGTCAACGTCAAAATGGATAGAAAATCTAGGCCTCCTATGGCCTTGATTCCAATTTCCCATGCTTCTGTTATTTTGACCATTTCTACCTCTACTGAAAAATCTCATCCTATAGCAACAGTTTGTCAGTAATGAAACTCTTAATAAACCATACATGAAACTATGCTTACATGAATCAAAATTTGGCTCCAAAATTGACATGAGATATATGCAAATCCATCCATAACACATCATTCATTAATTGTCATGTGAATAGGGAATGCTAAGGTTCATGGGGAATATGGAGAGAGTGTAATTAGAGAAAAATGGTATAATGATAGGGGATCAATATACGAATATTTTTCAATAATTAACCAAACAATTAACTTTGTATAAAAATATCAAGAATACCAGTCATCAACCCTTACTATGTTATCTATCTTTCACTTCCACATAAGCTTTTTCTTTTAAAATTTATATCACAGAACAAGGATGCAATAAGTGAAATCAGGATTGTGGAGGGAATGTAATTAGAGAAAAATGGAAGAATCATAGGGAAACTTTACGGATATTGTTCAAGTGAAATGAAATCAAATATGTTACCTCTGATGCAATCAAAATTTATCTATGTCCATAATTTCGAAGTTTAAACAATATTTTGTTTCCAAAACAATAATCCAAACTGATTCCTTCTTTAACAAATTTGTTCGTTGGCCTCCGAATTATTTTATATAGTAAACTATTTGAAATTCCTAGAATTATTTAATCATAGTAACCATTGTAACCATTTTATCATTATATAATAGACATGACGAACAACATCATAATCGCTAAAAGAATAAAAAAATGTCTTTGACCCATAATTCGTAACGTCAACCCCAGTAATAATCATTTAAATCCAACAAGGTCACGCACAGTGCTCCCAAACAAACTCATGTCCATCATTAATCTAACCACCATTCAATGCAAATTATTCAAATTTTATTCTGGGCATTATTACTCTATTCGAGCCTCAGACATTTCAAACACAAGTGCCCCTTTTTTTAACAATCAACTTAACGATTGGACCAAGAAAAATAACATTTGTTATCGAGAACACAATCTTCAACAACTGTAATTTTCAATGAATAGGTAAGGAAAAACTCCTTTCCATGATTTCCAAGCAAGGGACCAACTAAACTTGTGCCCAAGCAACCAAGCAAGAACAATGTCTCGTCAATTCAAACTGGAGTAAGCAATTATTTCACTGTAATATGTAGGGTTCTAGATATATCAATGAAAGTAAGGGTAGAGACAATGGGGAAATTTAATAAGAGGGTTAGGAAGTTGCATAGAACAAACAACTCATTCCATAGGTTCCTTATTATAATCGATCACGGGTAATATAACAATAATTCGCAACATTGATATCAACTGCATGAGCTTCGTATAATAGACTGTAACTTCCAAAGAACAAGTGAAACCAACACTTCCTTCAACACATCATAACGAGTGACCAAATAAAAACCTGTACCCAACCAAAATAGAATGAATAGTGCTCTCTGTAAATGTGTTGAGCCTGCACAGAATGGATCTAGCTAGAAAATACCACACACATTTATAGAGAGAAATTGAGAAAGAAGAAGCAAGAGAGAAAGAATGGAAGAATTCTCATTAACTGTATTCCACACTCAAAGAGTGAATAATTTACAATATATATAATATACATGAGTAACTAATGCACCATAGGGGTGGTCTAGAGTGATCTGGACACACACCAACAGTTATAAGAGTAAACTGTCACCTAGTCTAGTTTCTCAAAAGGGAGTTATGAGAGCGAACTACCACCTAGTCTAAGTTAACTAGTCTATCAGTCTTCAATTAACTAACTAAAACGGAGTGAAGTGAGGAGGATATTAGGGAATCATGAGTAATTCTCTATTCTGGTGATGATCCCAAGGACAATGCGCATTAGGTGGTGATAATCCCAATGTTGCATGGTAATAATCCCAATGTAGCATCTAGACCCCACTCAACTGATCAAACTAAAGTGAAAACTGAAGAGAATATTCTCCTAGAGGAATATTATCCCTAAAATTTAGGAGACTGGATAATGAATAATAAACATATGGAAAACCTTAGGGAAAAAAAAATCATAGGTGTGTGTGAAGTAACTCCAACACCCCCCCTAAACATCACTATGGTGAAAATAAAGAATGGGTCCTGGAAACAAGGCCATGTGAGGTACCCAAATACAAAAGATACACTAAAATAAATAAGGAAAGAGGGAAACCCCCCCCCTCAAATTACAATGCACAAAAAAAATTAAAATGAGAAGGAACAAAAATCAGTGGTTAACCAACCGTGTCCTTCACTCCAAGAAGACCTCACAGCTATGCAAGTTTGTACTCATTGAATATTTTTTTGAATATGTAGATGTATGCATGGATATGATGAAGTAGATGCACTATTGATATGTCCACACATATCCACTTTCTCTTCTTGTAATGAATAAGATCCAAATAAATTTTGGATGAAACTTTGGAAACCATGTGGCTGTTTTTAGAAAAATGTTGAAATTTTGTTGATTTTAAAAGATCATAACTTCACTTCTCAGACTTTGTTTCAGATAATTTGTTTTTTGAAATTGGATATTTTCCTGATATGAATTCAAATATCTAATTTATTTCTATAAATTTTTCTCAAAAAATATCAGAATTGAGTCTTATGTGCACAAATCATTTTTTGTCTCCTGAGATGCATGCATTATGCATGGAAAAGTGTATTCTTGTGACCCCTGAGATGCATGCCATATATCTTCCATATGAAATTCAGAAAATAAATCTAAAATGGAGTAGAAATCATATCAATTAATGGAATACAAATTTGTGCAAATACTTATGTAGATGACTCTTCAGAATAAAATGTTTGAACTTCTGATGGATTCTCTTTTGGATCTATCTGTTCAAAATCCTGCATGAAATCTTCAGAATCTTATTTATTCCCAAATAGAACCTACAATATGGTCAATAATTCATTTGGAGTTGATTCTTGTGATTCATCATATACTTGATGGAGAATTTCAGATGAAATAAACCATAGGATACATCCTATGGCCAAATCTTGTCTATTGAGAAAATCATTTTTCTCATCAGCAGAATCAGGCTCTACTTCCATTTCCATAGTTATTTGGTACAATCCTCTATATATGAGAAGAAGCAGAATGTGTGGCTTCCACTCCAAATAGTTATGAGGCATGAGAAGTATTTCCAGTGAATAATCCATCTTTTTTGCATTCTTCAATCTTCAGTACCTGCAAAAATAATTTGGTGTAGCTTTTTCTTAGCATACCATCGGCTCCGGTACCATGTAAATGTGTTTAAACTGCACATAATAGATCTATCTATAAAATACCACACACATTTGTAGAGAGAAATTGAGAAAAAAAAAAGAGAGAGAGAATGAATGGAAGAATTCTCATTCGTCGTATTCCACACTCAAAGAGTGAATAATTTACAATAGATATATGATACATGAGTAACGAATGCAACATAATGGTGGTATAGAGTGATATGGACACACACCAACATTTACAGTAGTAAACTTCCACCTAGTCTAGTCTCTCAGGAAGTTACGACAATGAACTACTACCTAGTCTAGTCTCTCAAATAGTTACGAGAGTGAACTACCACCTAGTCTGAGTTAACTACTCTATCAATCTTCAGTTAACTGACTAAAACATAGTGAAGTGAGGAGGAGATTAGGGAATCATGAGTAATGTGCTAGTCTGGTGATGATCCCAAGGACAATGCACATTAGGTGGTGATGATCCCAATGTTGCATGGTGATAATCCCAATGTAGCATCTAGACTCCACTAAACTGATCAAACTAAATTCAAAACTGAAGAGAATATTCTTGTGGAGGAATATTCTCCCTAAACTTTAGGATACTAGATAATGACTAATAAACATAGGGAAAACCTTAGAAAAAGTAAATCCTAGGTGTGTGTAGTAACTCGAACACTCCCATCAAAATTAAGGTAATTAATGTTCTCATATCTGCATAGAGTTCACCATGAAACAGTGACAGTGAGGTCATAAGAAAGAAGACCAACAACTGGGGTTTTTTCCAGGACAAGGCATGAAAGGTTTTAGTCATATTTCAATTAAACATCAAGAGGGTCGAAATATGGCGCGGGTATAATAACCACAAAGACCAGAAATATCAATCTATAGATGGGGTATTCACAAAGACAAAAGGTCAAGCTGATTGAGATAACCCATTTCAACAGGGAGGCCAAAGCCATAATACAAAACCATAGGCAAGGTAGGCTTCAACCACAACTCTTACTCAGTAATTTTCTACAAACAATTACACACAACAAGGAGTCAGGGCACCATGACCAATGTTTTAATGCCAACAGTATCAAAACAACCACCACAGTAAATCAAGGATGCAACCATAAATGCACATTTCCAAAAACAACATAACAGCTTGAGAATCACACAGAAGAAGAGAAACCAAAGCCAAAATTTGATTTAAGGGCAGAGAAAATCTCATGGATGGAAAAGTAAGAAAACCCCATACCTATAAAAGATTGCACGAGTAAAAAAAACTAAGGTTGTATACTTCCTCCACGACCAGGCAAGGCGGAGCAGCATCAACTAGCAGAGAAAAAATACAAGAATGATTAGGGAAGTAGGCTTGAGGGGAGTTTGAGTGACGCGCATTTACTATACGTTGCTTCTTCCTTTAGATCCTCAATCATATATTAGTACGATCCAAGCCCACTAGCCATCTCACCATACCACTACATTCAAAACCATTAATACAACCAAATATCCGAATTTGCCATATTACACTTTGCAAAGTGTACGATAGTCCAAAGTGCGCCACCCATTGCCACTATCAAATTTTCTCATATGACAACTTGCTAGGAACACACACAATTGCAACTCAACCAATGCGCATAACAATAGTAGAAAGGGTCGATATAACCCAATATTTGCTATGAAAATATACAATATCAACATTAAAACTAGAGTGTAATTCTTTCATCCAAAAGGCAGCATAATCATATTTCATGAGAGATAATCAAAACCATATTGTTCCTTGTTTTAATCACCCAACCACCATATATTACCATAAACATTTTAACCATGATTTGAAGAAAATGAGTTGTAGAAATCTGTGTCGCAACCAATACATAGGCCAAAAAAATATAAGCGTTTCTTATCCATCATAGTGCCATAAGTTAAACAAGGGGGTCCCAACTACTAGTATATCATTAATATAGTTAAATAATAAATCTTGGCAATCATTTGTGAGCATAGTATTCATCGTTGCGCTTTCAAGTGTCAACAAACTAGCAACTCCACAAGGAAATCTATTTCCAACAGATTAAGAACTCAAAATGTCTGGTTTTGCAGACCAAGTGAACCGTAGATCAAAGAATTATTTACTAAAATGATTATGCAACAGGGGGGAGTGAGGCAGTTTAAGGGAAAAAATGATCCGAGACTTTGGGAATAGCTCATGAAAAGTGTTACATATGAGGGGATTTGTTTCTGTATGCATAAAATTTGATTGGTCACAGTAAAATTGTTTCTTATTTTAAAGAGAACATTTTCTGGCATGCTCTTTTGAATCTCAGTGTGGAGGGAAGAAAGGGATAGCAGAAAGTAGGGATGGAAATCCAATCATCTATCTAATAGAAATACTGAAAGAAGAAATAAATTGAAGTGATGTCTACAAGGGGGACATCATGAAAGATGTGTAACTTGATTGTTATTAATCAACAATACTTACAGAATATCTTTGTTGTGGCAAAACTGAACCAAAGTTTATTTCTGATAAACGAAAAGGAAAACAACAAAAGAAAAACAACATAAATGAAACAATAGAAAATGAAAAACAACAAAGCAAAACAAAAACAGTGAAATAGTAAACTATAATATAGTAGTGACTTTCATGCAGTGTTTATCTTTCAAACTGGTTCCACATAGTGTTTCAAGTGGGAACCATTGGTACTATAGGAAAATAATCTCTCTTCCAAGTCTTTTAGAATATAAGAATGTGTGCCTAAGAAAAAAGCGATTTTAAAAGGACCCACCCATAATTTTTGAAACTTTGAATGTCTTCCTCTATTAGCATGGGCTGAATCCCAAAAAAGACTTTCTCATGTACTTTAAATCTGACAGCTTTTGAACTTTTTTTGAAATATTTCTTCGCGGTTTGCTATCTTCTCTTTATGTTTTCCAAGGAAAACATTTGTTGTTCCTCTAAAGATAATAGTTCATTTATCCTTTGAGGGACATTAAAAGAATTTAATTCTTCGATCTGTAGCATCAGTTGTAGAGAAGAAACTTCCATTTTAGTAGGAAAAATAGCTTCTTGACCATAAACAATATGAAAGGTAGTGAAACATGTGCTTACCTTGGCATTAGTGCAATCTTCCTAAAGAGCGTAAGTGAGAAGGGTGTGCCATTGACGAGGTTTATCTTCAATGAGCCTCTTTATGATCCTAACCATATTTTTGTTAGTAAACTTGGCTTGCCCATTTATTTGAGTGTAATAAGCCGATGAGGTGAAATGTTCGACCCCAAACTTAGCTAAAAACTGAGTCAATTTAGCAAAAATGAAAGTGAGACCATTATTTGTAATAATTTATAAAGGAATGTCAAATCCGAAGAAAATATTAGTTTCAAGGAAAGAAATTACATGTTCATCCTGTGAGTGTTTAAGTGGGACAATTGTTGGGCTCTAAATATGTCCTAAAATATAGCCTCTATGCATCATCTAAAGGTAGGCATTGGCACAAGTGTTTTACTTTTCTCCCACGTAGGTTCTTACCTTCCATTTTCAATACTCGTCCTCCAGAGATGAAACCCCTGCAAAGGGACAACAATCCTAACAAAAGGAGTGACAATTGTTCCGTTCAAATGAACAACACTACTTACAAAAGGAACAACAATCATGACAAGGGAATGACAGTCGTTATATTGGGCCGAATTAATGTTGTATTAATTGAGTTGTAGTACTTGCCCATCCATTTCATTTTTCAACCCAGGGTTCATAAACTGACGAAGCACACACAAAGTATATGTGAGATTGAAGTGGGACTAATATAATCTAATGTTTAAGCTACAACTGAAATTGAATCATTAATATAATACACGACTAAAATAGAATCATTAATCTAACACACGACTGAAATAGAATTGTGTAAATGAAATTAATCTAGGAATGGGAAATTGCATAAATGGAATTAATCTAGAAATGGAGAACTACATGAAGGAAAATAAAATACAACATGTGAAGAGTTGAATGGCACAACAACATATGAGAGCTCTCACCAATGAAGAAATCTTATGTTACAATAATCAAATCAATCTTCATAAAAGAATAATGAAAGCATGAAAACCAAAACCATGAATCAAAGTTAAGAATCCCTTTCTCTTTCAAATCCTAAGGACTACTACTAAATGACTACAAAATAACTCTAATTTAATTGAATCCTCATGAAGAGAGAGAACTCTCTTTTATACATGAGAGCCTTGAAGATAAGATAACCATCTCATTAGTACAGATCCACTTTTCTCTCAACCTATTTCCCATTATTAAAAAATATAATCCCTTCAAATCCTCACACATATCTCTCATATATCTTGGATAAGATATTCCAACCAAATCTCCATGATCTTTTCCTTGGAATGGGCTTGAATTATCTCCTCAAATATTGAAATGGTGGAGGAAGTATTCGAGAATTCCTTTTGAATTAATCCTTCATATATTCCTACACATTACAAAGCTCACACATTTTTGAGATATATATGAAAACATGTCAATTTTCTAACATTTAATCACAAATTCCCTTTTAATACTAAAATGAATAAAGTGGAAAATAATAAGGTAAAACCCAAATGTATTTATGGAAATGATGTCATGAAAGGTTAATGGGGCGATGAAATGTGAATAATAATGAAGGGAAAGGTGGATGAAAATAGGACATTTCTGAGCCCCAACAACAACTTTAGTCCATTTAGTGAAATAATATGTGGTTGTCAAGATTAAAACCTGCCCTGTTGAAGACGGAGGATTAATAGGACCGATAAAGTCCAGACCCCACTTAGAAAAAGGAAAATCAAGAAGGATAGGTTGCAAAGGCATGGAAGAAAGACATTATTTACCAATGAATTTTTGGCACTTGTCACAAGATCTTGAGAAGTTATAAGAATCTCAAAAAATTGAAGACCAATAATAACCTTTTCTAATGATTTTAAAAGCATTAGTTTTAGCAGAAAAGTGGCCACCCATGTGAATAACAGAATCTAAAGATCCATGAGTTTCATGTAACAATTTATGTGCTTCCTCATTATTCACACATCAAAGTAATATACCATCAGTAGACCTCTTGAACAAAAAGTATCCTAAAATAATATATCTAGAAGATTCAAGACGAAGCCTTCTCCTTTGATGAGTATCTAAATCATTTGGGCATTTCTGATATTGCAAGTAATACACCAGATTTCTGATATTACAAGTAATAATCCTTTAAATCCAACAAGGTCACGCACAGTGCTCCCAAACAAAATCATATCCATCATTAATCTAACCACCATTCAATGCAACTTCTTCTAATTTTATTCTGGGCATTATTACTCGATTCGAGCCTCAGACATTTCAAACACAAGTTCCTCCTTTTTTAACAATCAACATAATGATTGAACCAAGAAAAATAACATTTGTTATCGGGAACACAAGATTCAATGACTGTAATTTTCAATGAATAGGTGAGGGTAGAGTCATTTCCACAATTGCCAAGCAAGGGACCAACTAAACTCGTGCCCAAGTAACCAAACAAGAACAATGCTCTCATCAATTCAAACTAGAGTAAGCAACGCTTTCATTGTAAGGTTTGAGATATATCAATGACAGTAAGGGTAGAGACAACAGGGCAATTTAAGAAGAGCGTTAGGTAGTTGCATAGCACATACAACTCATTCCATAGGTGCCTTATTATAATCGATCATGGGTAATATAAAAATAATTCACAACATTTCTATTGACTACATGAGCTTTGTATAACAAATTGTAACTTCCAAAGAATAAGTGAAACCAACACTTCCTTCAACAAAACATAACAAGTGACCAAATAAAAACCCGTACCCAACCAAAATAGCACGAATAGTTCTCCCATCAAAATATGGGTAAGTAATGTTCTCATATATGTATAACGTTCACCACGCAACAGTGACAGTGAGGTCATAAGAAAGAAATCCAACAACTAAGGGTTTTTCCAGGACAAGGCACGTAAGGTTTTACTCATATTTCACTTAAACATCCACACAATCGAAATATGGCGCGGGTATACTAACCATAGAGACCGGAAATATCAATCTATAGGTTGTATATTCACAAATCCTAGAGGTTAGGCTAACTAATATAACCCATTTCAAGAGGGAGGCCAAACCCACAATACAGAACCATAGGCAAGTCAGGCATCAACCACAACTTTTACTCAGCAATTCCCTGCGAACAATCATACATAGCAAGGACATGACGACCGACTTTTTAATTCCAACTGTCTAAGAAAAACCACCACACGAAACCAAAGATGCAACCATAAATACATAGTTCCAAAAACATCATAATAGCTTGAGAATCACGCAGACCATGAGCAACCAAATCCAACATTTGATTTAAGGGAAGAGAAAATATCATGGATGGAAAAGTAATAAAACCCCATACCTGTAAAATATTGTGCGAGGAAAAAAAACCAAGGTTGTATAATTCCTCCACGACCGGGCAAGGCGGAGCAACAACAACTAACAGAGAAAAAATGCAAGAAGGACTAGCGTGGCATGCTCAAGGGGATTTTGAGTGATGTTCATTTATTGCACGTCGATTCTTCCTTCATATCCTCATTCATATCTTAGTATGAGCCAAGCCCACTAGCCATCTCACCATACCACTACATTCAAAACCATTAATACAACCAAATATTGAAACTTTCCATATTACACTTTGCAAAGTGTGCGATAGTCCAAAGTGAGCCACCCCTTGCCACTATTAAATTTTCTCATATGACAACTTGTTAGGAACAAAACCCAATTGCAACTCAACCAATGCGCATAACAATAGTGGCAAGGGTCGATATCACCCAATCTTTTCTATGAAAATATACAATATCAACATTAAAATTGGAGTGTAATTCTTTCGTCCAAAAGGCAACATAATCATATTACATGAGAGATAATCAAAACCATATGGTTCCTTGTTTTAACCACCCAACCACTACATATTACCATAAACATTTTAACCATGATTTGAAGCAAATGATCCATAGAAATCTATGTCGCAACCAATACATAGGAAAACAAAATATAAATGTCGCTTATCCATCATAGTGCCATAAGTTAAACAAGGGCATCCCACCTATTTGTATATTATTAATATATTTAAATAATAAATCTTGGCAATCATTTGCAAGCATATTATTCATCATTTCACTTTCAAGAATCAACACACGTCTCCAAATTGGTCAGTACCACATGAAATCTCATATGTTTTATGTCGACATGGGTGGTTGTGACATTGTGTTGGGTGTCAAATGGCTAAGGACTATGGGTCCCATTCTCATGTATTTTAATGAATTAACCACACAATTCAACTAGGATGGATAACAATATAAATTCCAAGGAATCACAGCAGGTTCCCTTGAGATCATCAGTTCCCATTGCATGGAAAAGATCCTAAAAAAGGTCATTCTGACATTATTGCACAACTCCATTCCATTCACACCATTGAGATACCTTCTGTTTCACTGGACCTCCAATCCATCCTCTCTAAACGTCAATTTTTTTTTCCACTCCCCAGGGACTTCCTCCTTCCTATGGTGTTCATGATCATTCCATTCTCCTTTTTCCCTACATCCTTCCTCCCAATGTTCATCCCTATCATCATCCCTTTGCCCAGAAAAATGAAATTGAGAAAATTGTTAAATAATTGCTCATCGTGGGTGTTATTTGTCCTAGTACTAGCCTTTATTATTCTCATGTGGTCATGGTACTTAAGAAAGAAGACTCTTGGAGCATGTGTCCTAAATTTTGCGCCCTCAACAAACTCACCATCAAAGAAAAATTCCCCATTCCTATCATTGACAATCTCTTGGATGAATTAAGTGGTGCTTGGTTTTGTACTAAACTTGATCTTTATTCTGGATACCACTAGATATGTATGAAAGAGGCAGACATTCCTAAGACTACATTTTGAACTCATGAGGGCCACTATGAGTTTTTGGTCATGCCCTTTGTCTTGTGTAATTCTCCCTCCACTTTGCAAAGCCTCATGAATCACATCTTCTGTGCTTTTCTTCATCATTTTGTCTTAGTTTTCTTTGATGATATTCTCATCTATAGTAAAACCTAGAAAACCCATCTTGCTCATGTGGATTGAGTTCTTCATCTACTCTCTCAACACCAAATTTTCCTCAAACAATCTAAATGTTCTTTTGGAACCTCAAAAGTCGAGTAATTGGGTCATATTGTTGGCAAGACGAGTGTCAGGGTGGATCTTAAGAATATTGAAGCTATGCAGGATTGGACTCGCCCCAAGACTCTCAAAATCTTGTGTGGTTTTCTAGGTTTAACATGATATTATCGCAATTTTGTTAAGAATTATGGAAATATTGCAGCGCCTCTCACTGTTCTCCTTAAAAAAAAATCTTTCACTTGGACTCCCACAACTAATCAAACCTTTCAAGATTTGAAGGCAGATATGTGCACCACCCCTATCCTGTCCCTTCCTAATTTCAAAAAGACAATGTGATGCTTCCAAGAGAGGAATTGGAGCAGTCCTTATGCAATATGGTCGACCTTTGTCCTTTACCATCAAAACAATGTCAGAGATAAATTTGGGCCAATCAATCTATGAAAAGGAAATTTTGGGTATTCTAAATGTAGTTGATCTTTGGTGCCCTTATATATATGAAATGCTTCCAAATTAAGACAGATCATCAAAGCCTCAAGTATTTTCTAGAGCAACTCCCTTCATCCCTAGATCAATGAAAATGGGTGACTAATCTCTTTGGATATGATTATGAGATTATTTACAACAAATGAAAATAAAATGTGGTTGCTAACACTCTTTCAAGAAAACATGAAGATGAAGGGTCCCTTTTTTCCCTCTCCTTCATTGTACTAGATTGACTCTAATTTGTTCTCCAGAAATGGCTACAAGATCCCAAAATTTCACGTCTAATCCAACAAATGCAAGCCAATTCTCTAGTTTCCCCAGGGTACTCTTGAAACAATGATGAGATTCTCTACAAAGTTCATTTGTATTTAAGTAAACAGACACAACTTAAATCCATGGTGCTTTCTGAGCTTCATGATATACCCACAGCTGGGCACTTAGTGTTTACCAAAACCTATGATCAGGTTAAACATTCTTTTTTCTAGGATGGCATGAAAGAGGATGTTTGCACTTTTGTGATGGAATGTGATGTTTGTCAACACAACAAGGGAGAAACATTCAAATCCCTTGGTACACTAAAACTACTTCTGTTTCCACCTTCTATTTTGAGGGATATCTCTATGGATTTTATCGGTGTCTTACCTAAATTGGGAAATAAGTCAGACATCATGGTGGTAGTTGATTTTATTTCCAAGTATGCTCATTTCTGTACACTTCAACACCCATTTATGGCCTCCACTATGGTTCAAATTTTCATGGATCATTTCTTCAAGAATCATGGCATGACTCATTCTATTATTTATGATCGAGATCCCACCTTCACCAACAATTTTGGGCAAGAATTGTTCAGGATATAGGGCACCCAATTACATCTCAGCACAACGTATCATCCCTAGACTGATGATCAAATTGAAGTTGTCAACAAGTGTTTGTAAACATATTTGGGTTTTTTTTCATCTAAAAGGAAAAATCAATGGGCTCAATGGTTACTATTATCAATAGAATCCACTCTTCGATTGCAGAGAGAGTAAGCCCAGTACCCATCAGTTTTTATGTCACAAATCATTTTAAAGAGCTCAAATGGGTGTAGACTCAAGATGATATCACTTTAACTCATAAAACTAGACTGGTATGCACATGCAAGTGAGGTCTTAATTAACTTCAGTTAGTAAGTTGGAGTAAGGGTGAGTAGAGGGAAGACTTTGGTGAGGAGAGTATAGAGATCTGTCATAGACATCAAGTCTTCCAGCAACCTAAGGGGGAAAAGCTTCAAATAAAAGATCCTCTTAGATTCAACACTTCAAGAAACTGAAGAACGTAAATAACAACACTGCAATAAAATATACATTACAATATAATCAAAACAATCCATGTGAATCCTTCAATCATGGACACTTCAGTATCATAGGAAAATAGGATGAAAAAGAAGTTGATTTTCATTAAACAAGAAGTCTTAGATCAAAATACATAACCAGAGAACCAGATTTCTTCCTCAAAATTTTATAATATGGGAGCCTAGCTCAACCATCCACCATCCCAAAATATCCAAATGACTCCATGTTAAAACCTTTGATTTGCAAAACCGCGAATCCTTGGATATGGTGCCATGCATCCCTCTGAATCAGACGACTCCTACTGATTTTCAGGCTTCGGGAGGGACCTGCAAACAAGCTGAATTGTTAACAGTCCTTTTGAGATTTCCATTTATGGGGGAAACAATGTTCAACCACCCCTCCCCAACTTCATTAACTGTCTTTCCCAGGGTCTGGATAGGCCTGAGTCAACTCGACACCTGGAAACGTGACGACCTTACCCTTCTCTTGGCCATTTGGATCTGCGTTGGATGTTGATAAGGATCTGGTGCAAACAGCATGAAATATGACTGGACGATGACCAGGCAGGAGGCTATGGTGACAAAACGACGACTGAGAATATGCGAGAATCAACATGTAGGAGCTTAGGTGGAAGAATGAGGATATGTGTTAACATTAGGCTCCATGGGGGATAGAGTCCTCCGTGTGAGGCTCTAAGAACTCTTTTTGGCCTTAGTATTTAGCTATGGAGTCATGCTCAAAAGTATCTTGCTAAGGAATCCAGGTCGACCTGCACACTATTCGTCTTATAGACATAAATCAAACACACCTACTCCTGATAAAGCTTATTTATTTACAAAAACCTAAGCTAACTGATTTTTACAAAGCGCTAGGTGAAATCAAACTTCCACCATAGCCACCCAGACTGTCTGGTAATATGATCATTTTCTTTACTACAGATAATCCACAAAAGGCTCAGGAAGTATGACAGCAAAATCAGGACATGGCTTGGAACACTGACTATACCCCCAAATTATGATAAGGTGAATAAATCTGCAGGCTCCAATGATTTTGGAATAGAAAGCTCAATATATAATCCCATAGGGTCACAAATTTTATAATCATGGGAGCTCAACTAGTAAGAAATTAACTTATGTCCTTTATTGCAGCTCACCCATTGTGTGATGTTCTCAGAGTGCACAGGTGGGTGGAGAATTGATGTAGGTTGGATGATACCAGGTGATACCTGCTCAATTACAGGTTCTGGATAGGAGATAAATTGTCCACTAAGCTCCTCCTTTACATGAAGCTCTATGTTTTCTGCGAGTCTACACTACTAAATATTGGAAAATTTTCGATGACTACTTGCGACGAAAGTACTCTCTCGTCACAAAATTCTAGAGAAAAAGTTCAATTTTTAAATTTTGATCTAAATCCACCCTGTATTCGTCACTCTATCGATGGATGAAAACTATCGTTAGTGTTGTGACGATAGTCAAGATGGTGGACTGCCATTTCAATTTTGACAAACTTGGGTTTTTGTCACAAGAGTGACACTCACTTTTGACTATTATAAAGTTCGTCGCATGAGCGACTAATGCACCATTATAACCGTTCTCATCTTCGACAAAGTGAAAGTGACCTAAATATAACAAATAAATAGGTAAAAAAAACAATTTAGGTCATGTTCGTCGCAATTGTGACGATGGTGAAGTAAATTGACCTATAAATATTTGATGATTTAAAGATGTTGCGACAATATTGCTATAACAACAATGGTTCCGAAAGGGTATTTTTGTGTGGAAGAATGTCGCAGAATATAGTTAGAGGCGGGGAAAAATGTAAAGCGAGTGAAAAGGGTGATGGTATATGTTATTTCCCTTGTCAAAAATGGGGACAATGCTGGTATTTATGTTAAACCTCTATTAGAAAAGGCAAATAAACGACTTTATGAAGGATCAAAAGAAAATCTTCTCTCTGCTACATTTCTCCTAGTGAACTTAAAGGTTATGAATAATTTGTTGAACACTTGTATGACACAGATCCTAAGGGATGTAATATGTTTCATCTCATATTATACATAAATGTTGAATTTTTTCTATTTGTTTTTAGTGTTAATTAATGTGTAAAATAAGAATGCAATTTTTACGATTAATATTCTTACATTAACTAGTCATTTGTTATGTTGTAGATTGTTACGTGAATTTTTGTTACCGTCGTCAAATATTTTACCTCACACATATTGAGGTTTGCATGCCATTATGAAATACATTGGAATGGATTATCAAACTATAGATGCATGTCCTAATGACCATATTATATATTATGGACAACATGCTTCGAAAACAAAATGTCTGCAATGTCTTATCAATAGATATTGAACCGATCAAGTAACAAAATGGGTGCCTTGAAAGGTTCTTTGTCATATTCCCATAATTCCACGTTTGCGGCGATTGTTTAGGTGTGAAAGCATAGAAAAATTTATGGATTACCATGCATGTAATAGAAGTGGAGATAGTGTTCTTAGAATGTCTATCGATGGTTTTTCATTTAGGGAAATTGAAGAAAAATGGGCATATTTCAAAGATGAACCTCGTAATGTTAGGCTTTCATTGGCATCTAACAGTGTTAATCCATTCAGAGAGATAAGGTCTATTTACTCAGTGTGGCCTACTTTTTGTTATCAATAATAACATTCCTCCTTGGATGTCAATAAAGAGGGAGCACATAATGTTGACAATGATTGTTCCAGGTATTTCTTTACATTAATTTTTTGAATGTAACATTTTCATTTATTTCAATTTTTTCATAATCTCTTTTGTTTATTTATTTACTTATATATATTACATGATATAATTCCTATAGTAATTATGTGTAATTTCAAAAAATTAGGTAAGTACCATATTAAAGATATGAATGTATATATTGAGCCTCTTATCGACGAACTACTAAAGTTATGGGTTGGCATCACAATGTATGACATATGTAAACCAATCGAGGAGAAGAAATTTAAATTCCGTGGAGTACTTTTATGGAAAATTCATGATGCCCATGGACTCACACATTTTTGTGGTATGTAGCACTCTAATATTGCTCTTTAATACTATATAATTTTTTAACGTTATCATGGTTCATATTTAATTTTTAAATAATCTCATCATATAATTGACATTAATCCATTTGTTGCAGGTCTTCAAACAAAGGGTAAAATTGCATGTCCATTTTGTGGCCCTAAGATGAAGTATCGTTATTCAAACAATTTAGGAAAGATGGTGTTTGATGAGTATAGGCACCTTCTTCCTAAGAACCAAAGGTATTGTACTATTGAAAAACATATTTTCAATGGGAAAGAAGAGACTGGTTTAAAACCATGAAGAATGACGCCTCACCTATGGAGGTTGGAATATAATATAAATCGTCAAGGTACTCAATTTCATAATGTATCATAGATCATGTAATGTTTTGAATGTTTATTTTAATCATTGAATTTATTTTACCGTATTTGATAATTATTTTTGTGATTACTTTTATGCTTCATGAAGGTCACAATCATCATGAAGGTATTAATAATGGGCTTCCACGAGGAATGAAATGTTATCCCACTCAATTCATGAGTTTTCCCTAATATGAGGAGCTAAAGATAGCTCATTTGTTTGATAAAATGCATATCAGGAAGAATGTGACTGAAACGTTATGGCGAATTATAGATGGTATAAGGGACAAAGAAAAATTTGTCAAAATTTGTAATGACATTCAGGAAGCCAATCATGCAATGCAAAGTGTGATCCGATATTCAAATAGATTAGATGGAGTACTAGACCGAAATAACCTTCCATGGTTTTTAACAGAGCAACAAATAAATGATGTAAAATAGGTCATTTAAAGAATTAAATTTCCTACGGGTTTTGCTTCAAACATAAATAATATCTTAACGAAGAAAGGTGAATTTGGTGGAGTAAAAACACATGATTGGCATACCTTCATTAAGGTAATAATTTTGGTATACATATTTATATACATTGGCCTTATACATCTTTTATTTTTATTTATTTTTCTTGTCTACTTTGGTTGAAACAAATAACAATTCATTTGTTTGTTACAGTATGTTCTACCGTTGTCTCTCCCAAACGAGTTTGACAACAACATCAAACAAGTTATATATGACCTTGTAAAATACATGAGGTAAGTAGTTGTGATTTATATGCAAAATGTTCTTTCAAATTATTTTTATACTTAATGACACATGTTTTACTTGTATTGTAATATATTATATTATGTTATGTTGAAACATGTTATTTTCTTATGTCGTGATCTCAGGTAGATGGTTGTCATTGAAATAAATCCATGAAGATGATATAAAGTATTGGAAGAGTGAAATTCCTCATCTAATGTGTGAAATGCAAAAGTATATACCTCCAACATTTTTCAATGCACAAGAACACTACCTCATACACCAAGTTGAGGAGATTTAAATTTGTGGACCTATTCACACAAGGTCAATGTGGATGGTGGAGAGGCACTTAAAATCATTAAGGGCATTGGCTAGACAAAGAGCACGTCTTGAGGGTTCTATAGTGGAGGGATACATGGTATATCAATCCATGGTGTATATTAGTCAGTATCTTCCTAAATTAGAAGTGCCAACTATGCATGTAGTGGATCACATTTGGGATGTGAACTCCATCAAAAAATTTGAAGATCAGGAGCATCTATTGGGGCAAGGTAGAATGAAAAAAATGAGAGGTAATATATTAATAATTGTGAAAATTTACATTAATAATACATATAAAGTTTCATTTTTTGTGTATATGATCATACTCATTAATATATTAATATAATTTATTTCATAAATTATAAATATTTATAATTACCTGCATATTGGAAATTATAACTAATATTTAATATTGGTGAATTATGTTTTTTTTATTCAGTTGCTCAAGAGTGGGATGCACTGCATTTATACATTGCAAATAATCTTGATTGGATGAATGTATGGATTGAAATATGTAAACAACATAATGGAGGTAGGTTATCATGGCAACGACTGTCTGAATTGGTTAGAGAAGATCGTCGTAATGGAGATGCCAATGTTACACAAAGGGAAATTGATTTATCATATGGTTTGAAATATGTACAGGTAAGCAAATTCACCCATTTTATTCAGTTATTTTATATTATATTAATTTGACTACATGTGTACTGTATTTTTCAGATACTTTCGAAATTATATAAATATATGTTAATTTATTAATTGACAATGCATCTTTTACATATCTAACATATTGCAGTTGAAACACCATAAGGCTATGTGGTGCAATGGTCATAAATTTCGCATCAAACAATTGGATGAAACCAGGATAACTTATGATAGTGGGATAACTGCAGTATTCCATGTCACTAATGTTTCCTCTAGGAGTGACAAACATCCCCGACAATCTGAAAATAGATACTATGGGTATTTAAACGATATACTTGAGTGTGACTTTAATTCCTTCAAATTAGTTTTGTTCAATGTCAAATGGTATAGGTTACAAATGCATGAACGCGATGAGGAACGAACTGTTATTCAACATGCCAAGAGATTTCCAATTATTAAAACAATGGTGTTTGAAAGAGGACATGATCGTATGTTTTTCCAAGCCAATGTGAATAGGTCTTTTACACAAATATTCTAGGTGAAATGGATTGGTCATTTGTTGTTAGATATGTTCCAAGAGGAAGGTCAATTAAGTATATTAATTTACAGGAAGAAGATAATATTGAAGATCAAGAATATGATGCGACAGATTAGATAGATCTGGAAGATCATGGAGGGTCGACAGATGAAGAAGACGAAGAAAATCATGATCCAAGCATAGGATACAATATTGCAATTCTTGATGATGATGTCGATGAAAATATGCTCGAAAATGAAATTGATGGCGATGATGATATCATCAATCCTTTCAACGTCGTTTTAGAACCGGATGATGATACAGATATCGATTTCGATGAAGAAGATCAAGATACAAAATAAGGATGACTACACAGATGTTGAGGTTGGATTAGGTACGTGACTATATAATATTTTAATTTGTATGAATTATTCTCTTAAAATAATTTACTTATAATGTCATGGGTTAATTACATGTTTTTAAGTTTTATGCGACGTTTTTATATCCTATATTACATGTTGTTTAATTATTATGTAAAACCTGAAAATAGTTGCCAATATACTAAAGTATGTGGTACATTAAAAATATCATTTATAAACTCATAATTTCATGTACCTTCATTAATTTATTTTTTTTGTAGTTTCTATGCATGAATCTTAATAGGATGTTTCTTTCGATTATTTTATCTTTTATATATTGGGTTTTGGGGATCAATTGAGAGTGATGTGAGGGGGAGGTGAGGGGCCATATGAGCTTCCACCTTCACGTGGTTGGCCTTGTTCAGTAGAGGATAAATTATGATTGAAACCAAGAGAAGATCTTTCATTTTTATACCATCATGATCGTATAGTATTTCATCAATATTTTTGTCACAGTATTGCATGCATCAACGAATTTTCAATGAACGTGTTTTTCATTTCTATAGAATATTTTTTGAAACCCTAATTTTCTTTCAAAGTACACAATTCAGTTGACGCAAGTTTTAAGTTTGCATCAATCTTTCTTCATTTTTCTTTCGGGTTCTACATGGATAGACTATTTTCATGCCTTAAATATATGGGAGGGTTTCTAGACACAAATTTGACTGACACACCCACTTTCTTCCATCATCAATTCATCATGTAAACCATAAACCCCAATTTTCTTTCAAAGTACACATTTTGGTTGATGCAATTTTTAAGTTCTCGTCTGTCTTTCTTCATTTTATTCTAGGTTCTACAATATTGATGTATAAACAATGTATCTGTGTCATAGTTGTAATGAAAAATACCTCTTTTTCGTTGATTATTTAATCAACACCATAAAATACTAGAGGTGGGCAACAGTGACATATGAATGGGGCCAACGTTGAAATTTTTTCAAACTATATCTGTATGCATTGAAATTTGACATGAATAGACTATTCACACACATTAACGATATGGAAGGGTTTCTGGACTCAAATTTCACTCACACACACTCATTCTTCCATCATCATATCATCATGTAAACCATAAGCCCTATTTTTCATATGTTCTAGTAG
>CBVK0101102154.1:0-10603 GCA_900067695.1 Picea abies | reverse complement strand
TAATAAGTATAAAATTGTTTAATCTTATACACAACTGATTCACCCCCCCCGCTCTCAGTTGTTTTAGTATTTCCAACAACACTTTCTTTAGTTCTCTTCATCCTCCTTCCCTCCCTTCCTTATTCAGTTCTTTATTCATTCCTTACTACCTTCATACTATCCCCTGGTCAGCCCTCAATTCCCCTATGTGTGTGAACTTATTCCCCTCGCAATAAGATTCCATCATCATCACACATTTTTCGCATAGTAACATATTTATCCATGTACCCATTATGACCCTTGAAGACACCCCTTTCCGCAACACTATATGATTGGGTACAATCTAGAAAAAAAATTGTAATATAAACCCCCAGTATGTTATTCAACCAAAAATCAACTACACGAGAGGCAGTATTGCTTACAAAATTCAATTGTCTTACCAACTTAAGGGTCTAGTTCCTTGGAGTTGTAGTTCGGTATCTTCTAGTATTCTCCACTAACCTTTCCAACCATTCATCTAAAATATTCACAAATTCACCTAATAAAATCTCATGTAGACCTGTCTACATGTACCTTTGTAACAATTTTAATCGTTGATCTCAGGGCTTGTATTCTCTCCTTAGGAAAATTCTCGCTCCTTCCTTTCCATTGATTTGAGGATATCTTTCTTAGTCAGTCTCCAAAATATTCCCTCAATTACAGATTTCTAGTCTCGACAACAAAACCATTTGTTGGAGTGTGGTTATAAGACCCTAGGTTCAAGTTATTCAACCAACAAAACCATTATACACCGACCCTTTTGACATCACCTGCATGCAAGTGAAGTCTCACTCGGGGTATCTATTGGGGCTGCAAGAACCAAGTTTCTTCAGAGATGAGGGGATGAGAGGCCATCAACATAACCATTAATTCTTATTCACCCTGTGCACAGTATCCTTAACATCTTTTCTATCATTTAAAAAACCCTTTGCACATCTTTCATTATCTAACAATCACTATTTTTATCAGAACAATTGTGCAACATTAACCCATCCAAGATTCATTTGAATGCCTTAAACCCTAATGTGCATAAACAATATAATATAGATCATGACATGACCAAGATACCAAATCCTTCATTACTATTGCACATCAATCATATGTTAAATAGATCTATATTAATCATGCATAAACATAACATCCACAACTAATCACATCAACAAACACATGAAACACACGATTTTAATGTGGTTCACCCAATCCTTGGGCTACATCAACAACGATTGGATTCTATTTTAATATTGATACATAAATCACCTCAGGCCTAAGCACTTCTATTAAAATAGATACAACATATTATAATCCTCATTCTATCTTAGCCACTATGTAGTGCAATCCTATATCTACAAACTCTCTCCACATCCATACGCTTAAATTCTCAATCATAAGCAAGCTAATCTCTCAACCTGAACTCTTACTTTTAACAACCTATTCATCCTTGAACCATGACATATTTAAACATATAATTAGTGCTCAAAACCCTAATTTCTTACTCTGAAACCCTAATAGGTCCTAGTTGTTTTCCTACTTTTTCACCAACATGTTTCTTTTCCTACTTTTGTGCCTTCACATTGCTTTTATTGTTTTTGCGCCAGCATGCTGCTTTTATCCTATTAAATGAATCCTTCATCCTACTCCCTTAACACCGTTCCCTTCACATGCATGTCGATCATGACTCTATGGTGCAATGCCAAAACTTGGTTATGTTGGGTATGTGTTATATTCTTTTCATGTGTGTGTGTGGGCACGTTAGATTCAACAATTGTGTCTGGTGATCTCAACTTCCTTCCCCCTTTCTGTCGTGTGTCTCGGGCGCTTTATAGGGGTCTCCTAGGGGGGGTAGGTATGGACCCCCCTGGTTACGCATAGCATTCGAATCTGGGTGGTAGCTCGAAGCCGATGGGGTTCAGGGAAACGCCCCAAAATTTGTTTTTGGCAGTTTTTTCATTTTAGCGGATTTTGCTATTTTTAGCGGTTTTCTAAATAATCCCGGATTAAGGGATTAGGGTTTTGGTAGATATGGAATACCTAAAACATTGTATATATTGTATGGTGAATGGTGAAATTAATACAATGAAGAGTTGAAAGGTGCAACACCAAAGAAGGCTGGTTTTCTCCCGATTACAAGTTTCCAATGTAAATCTCTGTGTACTATGTTTATGAGCCATTGCTTAATTTATGTTTTGCTTAAGAATTTGTATGCATTGCTTTACTTCACAAGTTTAAAACTTATAATGACTAGTGCTTTATCCATTGGGAAAATGGAGTCATAACATTAACAAGTAAGTTAGATTGGAAATGGAAAAGAGACTTGAACCTTGAACCCAAATCCTTATGTTCCCAAACCATCACCTTTCCAAGTCACCTAGTTCAAAAAATTAATGGGAAACTATTTTTTAAACCCTAGGGGGATAGACCATCCTAACCTCTAGTTTTAAAACGCTATCCAAGAATATTTTCAAGGGGATAGACAATTCTAACCCTTAAAAATACCCTTGAAATACCTCACTTAAATCATACAATTATCATTAAGGAGGATATAGACAATCCTAACCCTCCTAGGGTTCGCCAAGAAAGATAATTAATGAAAATTACATAAATTTACCCTCAAACCAAATAAAAGCTACAAAGATTGTTCACCAAGAGCATGCCTAGATCACAAACCAATCCTCCAAAGAGAGTGTGTCACCTCTTAGCAAGAGCACACGATAAAATATCACCAATAGACAAATCACACAAATCCATTGCACAAGAAAATAAGAGGGTTGTAATATTTAGAGAGAGAATAATGTCTCCATGATAAATTATGAAAAATGAAGTTAGGCTTGTCTCTACTTATAGAGGAAAATCCAAGCTCACTTTACCCAATTTACAATTAAATCCACTAATTTAGGTTCAAATTCATGTTTTTACATTGACTTTTACCAAATCTATGTGATTTTTGTCCACATATGCTAAATAATGACCAAAAAGAACAAAATTGAGATATTTAAGTCCCCAATGTCTTCTTCAAGGGTGGTCATTGGGTAATATAGCCTCCAAAGGATAGCGAGTCATCTCCCAAAGTGACACATCATCCCACTAGTCCATAAAAGTGTGGATTTCATGTCCCACAACTTCACCAAGTGCAAGACCCAAGTCTAATCAATCCCTTTAAGCTTGATGTCATGCTCCAAAAGTGTAATTTTCTAGCATGGGAGGGTGATGTCATGCTAGTCTCATCATCCAAGGCCTCTTTCATGGGCCACTGACACCATCAATTGTGCAATGCTCATAATTAATTCCCTACAACATGTGGGGCTCAACATCCACCATGTGGGATTTCATTCCCCCATGGAGATCCAAAGTTCTTTAGTACATCCATGAATGATGTCACCAAGAAACATCTTGCAAAGGAAAACAAGGTACACCCTCCAGGGGTCCATAATTCATATGAGTCATGCCAAGTAAATTAATCTTAATACAAGATCCACCTAAAGAAGAACATTGGATCTCCCCTTTCAAATTAAACATGTGCTCAAATACTTTATGCAATTTACCAAATTTAAATATCGGAGGGTTATCAAAAGGTCCTAATGGGTAAGCCAATTCCCCAAGTATAAGAGTGTTTCTTGGGTGAATCCTATCTAGGCCATGTGATGAATGTGAGTTGGATGAGGGAGAAACTTTTGGGCATGGGATCAATAACATGCAAGGGTCTCCTATGATCTCATTTCTATGGGTGCCTTTGTGGAGGGTGCATTGCATCCTTGAGTTACCTTTCGTTTGGGGAGCAACCTTTTTCCAAGCCCTATAATTGTCTTTTTCTTTATTTTTTTTATATAGTTTGTAAGTCCCCTTTACAAGGTTTCTTGATTTTGTGCATTAAATGCATTTCTTTTCAAGTGTGATTTTTATAATTCCTTTTCAAATAGGTGAGGCGTTCATTCACACTCAAGGCTTAGGGTGAGCACCAAGAAAGGTAGAGCTCAAGTTTTTGGACTATGGATTTTGTGTCCCTCGTATCCATGCCACTGTATTTTGATGGTGCCTATTTTTTCCTTTTATTTATTTATTGACACTCATTGTAACAACCTTTGGGCCTTTATCCCCTTCTTCCCATAAGAGAATGAAGTACAAGCCCTTTTTCGGGTACATGTAACCCCAAAACCCAAAAGATGAGGATACAGAGAAGAATGAAGATGAAAAGTGATAAAATATGGTTGAGAGTGGCATGATGTACCATCAATACAGACTCCCATTAGGATCCCTTTCCTCAGGGGTGGAAAACTTACTATAAACCCTAGGATAACCACCAAGGTGAAAAATGGTAAAAAGCATAATGTTCAAGCAAACATTTCGTAATCAGAAAAAACCTTTGAAACTTATCCAAATTCCCCAAGTATTAAAACGATACTTACCATGAAACTTGACTAATTGCCTCATGAAGCAAGACATGTCACCCTTTGTGGATCAATTCAATGTGGTGGACATTGTTCTATTGCCAATGATGATGGTGAAACATGATGAATAATAGGGGATATGTGGGTTGTGTTGTCCATATAGCTTTTGACACTCCATTTTTTCAACCTTATAGCCTTGAGACATCATATCCTTAGTTTCCTTAGGATGGGGGGGGTAAAATTTGTCTCCTACATGGGGACATGTGCTCCCCGTAGAGCACATGAAAACCTCAACATCTCTTGGTATGACCTGCACCTATGAAACACTAAAGGAATTTTTTTTTGGAATTTTTTTTCAACATATCAATATGAGTATGCAAGTCAAACAAATGTAACACAACAATATGCAAGGATGCAATAAAGGAAACATGTAAATCAAGCACATGTATGCAAATCCAAGAAAGTGCAACTACACTAACATGACATGCAGATGCAACTATGATACAAATTTTATGCAAAAATGAAAATGACCTACCTACCTACCTAGGGACCAAATCCCATAGATGTTAGGTGATATCATATAACCAAAGCAACCACTCGAGTATCTCATCAAAATTCCTTCCCCTGTGCTTAATTAAAAATCATATCAAAGATAAGTTATGTGAAACATCATCACAATTATAAATAAATATATAATAAATCATAAAATGAAACTCATGGAGGTGGGAGGGTGGGACAAAATAATGTTGGAAATGGTAGCCACAAGCCTAGTGAATCCATCTATGAATAGTACTAATGCATATAGGCAACGAATTGTATTCATCCTAACTTATATTAATAACACCATTCCTTGAAGGATGAGAGGAGATGAGAGATCCCAAGAAGGACCTATGATTTCCTGGATGAGAGGAGATGAGGGATCCCAAGAAGGACCTAGATAAAGAATAAAGGACAAGCTCAGGACAAGCTCAGGTCTAGATAAAGAATATTTCCCCACACTCAAAACATGTTTCCTCTTCATTTTCTTATCCCCACAAAAATCCCCAAGATGAAAACATTGATGCTATGCAGTGTGATTCTTTGATTGTCTTGGGTTGGCCACAGTCTTATCTCCATCAAAATTTGAGCATGAAGGTGATTGAAAAATTTCATCATATAAAAAATTTTAGTGCTCAAAAGGATATGCATCACAACTCCCAAGGTATGACTAAAAATCATCGTGAGTATACTATGACAAGTAATCTCAAGATGGATGAGAACCATCCATTCTCATATCATCATCAGGATGCCAAATACTTGGATCATCTAGGTATGAAGACATGTTTTCTGAAAATGACAACTCAACGCTCTTCTTTTGAAAACTACCCTCGATGTCATAAATGGGATCTTTATAAAAAAAATGAAACAACCCACATCCCATCTACATCTCCAACATATATGAAATCATTGGTGTAGTCATCAACTATGTCTAAGAGATATTCCATGAAATCATTTGTATTCTTGATCACTTCTTCATTTTGATATGCAGGAGGAAATAAAGGTTGCACGACTTCATCTTAATCACATGGGAGAGTGGATAGAAATGTCTCGTCTGAGTTCTCAACATGATGCACTTCTTCAGAGCTTTCCTCTTTTTCTTGGCATATTTCTTCATGGACCTATTCTTCAAGTTCTTCTTCATCAACAAGGGCTTGATGTTCAATAACATGTGTTTTATCTGGTTTTTCTTCAGTGGAATATTTATAATGGAAATATTATATGTCTTTCTTGTACTTGGTTGATAGGGGCATGCTCTCCACTTATCTCTTATTCTAGTTCTTTTTCACAGGGTTGATGGTGTTCCTTTTCATATTTAAAATTTTCAATTATCATCTCATCATTATTGGAATCCACTGGAAAACCTTATTTGTAAAGAGCATCCATGAGATCTTGGAAAGGATCTCCACAATCTTGGTTGGATGGGCCCAATACTTGAGAAATTGTTCAAAAATTTTTGTAGGAGAAGGTATGTTCCTCGGTTTGCATGAGTGCATGAGCCACTTCTTTTGTCTAAACTCTAGAGATGCTACAAAAAATCACATCAACATATCATCATGTAATATATTTAATGTTGAAGTATATTTCATATAATTCACAACATGAGTAACTGCTAACTGCTAGGGTCGGGTCACCATTAAATTTCAGACAATTCCTGCTCCACTCTGGAGGGTAACAATTTGGATACCCTGGAATACCCTAGATATAAAGGTAGGGATATACTTCATGTGTATGCCAAGGTGTCATGGTCCAATTATCCAGAATGACACCTCAATGGAATTTCCATAAGAGCTCAAGGCTCATCAAAATTGAAGAGGGTAACTTCCTCAATGGAGTCACCAGATAAAATTATATGAATTTCATCAAAGTTGTGAGGGTAAATTCCCTCGGTTGAGTCATCGGGTAAGCTTTAGATAAAGGCTTTGGGAAAAGATTTCCAAGTGTCATGAAGGGATAAAAAATTATTCAAAATCCTCCTCGACAATGGTGCCAATTTTTTTATCATACAAAATGTCACTTGGAAAAAACCAACCACAAGCATCACTAGTGCAATACAACTGAGAGTGAAAACCACCATCACCTCAACAATTACTGACCTCATTTTAGTTATGGATGATTTAATAGATTTGTTATCATAAAATGTTGTGTATATAAAATTTGTCTCCCTCTCAGAGTGCAATCTCTAATACCATGTTGAAATGTTCACTCTCTGATACCATGTTTAAAACTCTATTCCAACACCTATATACTTTACTACCTTGTGTTTTTCCTTTCTGATAAAAAAATTACAGCACACAAAATAAAATATATTGGCTGGAAATAAAATAGTGGAAGAGAAATATGGAAACCAAACCTAACAAAATGCATATATATTTTTCCCTTCAAATTATATTTTCATTAGATAATGATTCCAATCTTATAAGGACTCCCTTACTGGGACAATGTCCCACCGAGGAGAAATACAAATACAAAAAAACCTAGCAACTAGGCTCTGAAGAAATGCTTTGTTGATATGTCCCTAATCTTCCTGCTAGAAACTTATATTTGCACTAGATCTACTAGCTAGTCCTCATATCTGCAATATATTCTTGTTGGTGCCTCATATATTCTAGATATTCCTACTGATACCTCATGTTTTCACTAGATATATTTACTAGTACCTCATCTCTTCACTAGATCTATCTTTTGGTACATGAGATCTGGTAGATATTCTTGATGGTACCTCATATTGGCTAGATATTCCCACTGGTACATCATATCTACACTATAGTTTTCCACTGGTACCTCAGATTTGCTATATTTTTTCACTGGTACCTCAGATCACTGGTACCTCAGATTTGCTATATTTTTTCACTGGTACCTCAGATCTGCACTAGATTTGTTTGTTAGTACCTCAGATCTATTAGATGTTCCTGCTGGCTACATGGCCCCAGAAATCGCATGACCTCTACCTTCATGGTGGATAATATGGCCTCCATGAATTTGTGTATGTTGGTTTGTATCCTCTTTATGCACCTTTAAATTTTCCTCATTTGGATTTGACCTATAGATGAAATTCCTTCACCTTTCTGGAGATCCCCTTGAGTCACAGTTCTTCATGACTCAAACACTTGAGAGAAATTCCTTTTCTCCTAAGTGGATGACTCAAGCACATGAGAAAATGTCCTTATTTTCTCCTATGTTCTCTCTTGTGTCTTTCTCCTTCACTTGGCCTTTCTTTTATAATCTTGATTTTTGACCCAATCAAACATAGCCCTAATATCCAAAGTGATTGATGGTTGAGATTAGATCTCACCTCACTTGAGATCAATGGCTAAGATTCATTTAATTCATTAATACTTATAACCTTAACATTTCATTAAATTAAACTCACTTTAATTATAAACTCACTTTACATTAATAATTCCTTTAATTAAAGTAAACTACTAAGGTACAAGGCTTTGGACAACTTCCACACATCTAGACACTTAGACTTGTGAGAAACTCCCAGTTTGATGCTACAAACATCAACAATCTTATGGGTTGTTGTCCTTGTTTCATAATGTCCACCAAATAATACCTCATGTAATTTTTCCATGACTCTTTTTTATTGTTTGGGGTCCACACACCTAAGGATCATTCCCTCTGGATCCTCCACCACAATCCTTGACAAATCAAGCAAAATCTTGAGGATTTCAATCTTAACGCTCTTATATTTTAATTCACCAGATGATTGGACATGTGAGGTTATTAATATACTATATTATATATCCATACAATTCATGTTGTTCTAACTTGTCAAGTACTGTGGATATCATAATATTATTTTCACCATCTATACCAAGATCAATTTCATTTCCTTTGGTTAACTTATTTGCTAATCCTTGCCCCTTTATCATCTTAGTGGGCCTAATTTCCAAATCATACTCTTGTATTTTTTCCACCCATTTGCCTTTGACTCCTAAGAAACCCTAATGAGATAGCATATCTTTGAATGTTGAGTGAGGAACATAGGCCACCATCTTGGAGTATCCAACACACAATTCAAAATTCTTTAGGGACTTAACAAGTGCATATTCTTGATTTTCCCTAATGGCATATTTCAATTTACCATACCTAAGGGCTTTACTAATAAATGCTATAGGTTTCTCTTCACCTTGATCATTCTTATGGAGTAAGATACCGACAATAGTATCTTCTAAATAAAATGAAAATATTTTGGAATCCTTTGAATAATCATGACTAATGAACACAAGTGATTTCACAATTTCTTCTTTAATCATTTCGAAAGACTATCTACCTTCATCATTCATTTGAAATCAACATATTTCTTAAGCAATCTCGATATGGGTTTAGTGATCTTGAAAATATTGGGAATGGATCTTCTTATGAAGTTTATTTTGTCAAAGAATGACTGAACCGCCTTCTTATGTTTGGGAAAAGGGTCAAAATTCCCATGGAGCCATTATTCTTTACATACAACTCTTCAACATGAAAGACCAAATATGAAAACAAAATATGCAAAATGTACCTTCATATTTTTACCAAAATAGAGAAGAAGTGGAGTCATCAAGGTGAATCTTTGATGCCTTCAAATGTTGCTTGCTTGCAACTTCACCCTACAAGCAACAAGTCTTCAAATTTGAAAAAGGGAAAATGTTTTCTTCCCTCAATGGAGCCAACAAGATGAGAGTATATATTTAAGAATGAAACCTCTTTCAAATTTGTAGTTGATCTACAAATTTCTTTCAGGAAATGGACTTTATCCCTAACAATGACACAAAATATTTACCACACAATCTGTCATAAAAAAATGTAAATTCCAAGAACCTAGGCGAAGACTTGTGGAACTAGGAGGTTGGACATTGTCACCTCACCAATTCTTCTTTTCACTTTATGATAGGGTAAATGGAATTCTAACCAAGGGGGGATTCCCTACGAGTTACTAATCTTAATGTGTATGTAGTATGAAACGGGAGTATGAGAAATCTTAGAAACAATGAAAAACAAATGAAAAAATGGAATGAAATGTGATGTTGGGGAATGGTGGACAAAAGGGAGACTAGTTCCTTACTTGTTTGGGGAATGGAATCATATAGAAATTTTAGAGGGAATTTTATAGTAAATCAAAGGCTATAAGAATCCAATTGACATTCCCTATAACCACCTTAACTTGGTTCCAAAAATTAATTAGGGTACAACAAATAACCAATTGATGTGAATAACTTAACCCCCAATTTGGTTGTTTTATTTACAAATGTAATGGTAGATAAGGTAAGACAATCTTCAAGGATGGCTCCTACCAAAGATTATCCAAAAATCTATCTAATTAATTGATGTGGAATAGATTATGTTTTATCTTGAAGGTAGATGACACAAAAGGGGGATAAGAGGGATGAAACCATTACCCTATCCCTTTCCAATTAGATGAATGCACCTTTATTTGTCCTTTGCTTTGTATTATTCATCCATATACTTGCAAAGAAAACCTCCAATGGTGTTCCTAGAACATGTAGCCACACAAATAGAAATTGTACAAATATGAAACCATAACTTACACAAATAGTTTACCTCATTCTCCAAAATATTGTAGCTAGCTTTCTCACATGTTCTTTCACTCCAGAATTCCCAACTATAAATGGAGAGAGCAGACATTTATATAGGTTTTAGCTCAACTCTCATCTACA
>CBVK0101102146.1:0-12608 GCA_900067695.1 Picea abies | reverse complement strand
GAGGGTGGCACGAGTAGGTGCCTATGGTTGGGTGGAAATGGTGCAACATTGCCTATGGATAAACGAGCATGCAAAAGAAGTTCAAATTTCTATGGTAAATATAATGTTAATGTAATTAATGAAAATTCAACAACCACAACCCCCTTTTGTCTCTTGGAATGAACTAAATCATTTCTTCCCTAAGTCATTTCATCCTTTGGATTTTTGTTGCGATGATCAAGTCATCACATGATGACTTAATAAAAATGGCTAAGGAACCCATGCTCTAAAGCACCTCTCCCATCCTTCTCTAAAATGAAGCACACATCTCAATGTGTTATTCATCACAAAAATCCCATCAACACCCCTCATAAAAAATATTGACAACAATCAAACTCATCTCCATCTCTGTAACCAAATCTTCCTAATTCCACTTCTTGAACTCTCCCAAGAAAGATACTCCAAGTCTTCATCCTCATCATGCACCTCGATGTGCTCTAAATTTCTCTGTGACTCCAATGAAGGTCAAAACACTTGGAACTCCCACAAGTATGTGGTGGAAACAGGTCATACTTGTTGTTCATCAAGGCTCCCCATCTCCCTCCAAAAGACCCATCACAACAATTCATATTCTACAAAGCCATCTCCCTCCAAAAGACCCATCACAACAATTCATATTCTACAAAGAACTTGAAACGATTGTGCTTGTTCATGACATCTCCAAAAACCCCATGGTTTAATTCATATACCATCATAGGTCTGCAACTCATCCCAAACCACCAAGTCTGATTACAAAATCAACCTCATTGTCTTGGCTTAGGATCAAGTTTGTCCTCACCAATTTTCAACTAAGTCAAAAACCATGATGTTCCCAAGTCACCACACTCCCACCAAATTCCCTATCCATACCTCAGTTTTCTTCATCACCAAGGTACCAGCTCCATGACACACTCCATCAAATCAATCATCACTGCAACCACAAATCTATAACAACATGACCCAATGATTGTATATAGTGAATCCTAACATAGACATGTCTTGGCAAGCTGTATCCAAAATATTTGCATCAAGTCTTCAACTCAACTCTACGATGTGTGAAATTCTGTCTAAGTCACCTTCTCCATGCAACCAACTGGACCCATCTTCACTTCCTATCATCTTCATGCCCTGGATGCTTCCACATCAGGACACCATGCACACATTGTCTGACTGGCAAGTCATTTGTTGTTAACCAACTTGCATAAATTTGTGAAGATTCAATCCATTTGAAGGCTTCTACCATTGCCCACAACCCAATTGATTCAATTGTTGTTTGCAGTAATGCACGACACAAATCTATCATGGTGAAAATGTTCTTAGAAAATTTCTCTATGACCCAAACTACGTTATGATATCTCATGTCACAAAGGTGACAAATCCCACAAAATCGTCCAACAAACCAACTTCTACAGTATGCTATGATGTGCACTCTGATACCACTAGTCAAGTCGTTGGAGAACTTTGGTTGGATGGTGGAAACATCCAATGACTTGCGACACCACAACTTTTCAACTCAGTGGAAATACCACAAACATCCAATGACTTGCGACACCATAGCTTTTCAACTCAGTGGAAATACCACACTGGTTTACTTGGCTCAAACTATGGCTTACTATTACATTCGTTTATTACTTAAAAATTTGTGTTTGCATCTTGTACTTAGAGCATCAAAAAGTAAATATCACATCCATAAATAGTAACAACAAAATATGCAAGTGGGTGGCTAAAACAGCCTAACACCTAATTTTTTATAACAAATACAGAAGTGTACCAAGTAATCAACGCATTCCACATCGAATATACAATTACAATGATCTTTCGCTCAAGTTTACACAAGAACATGTGCAAAGCACAACATACTTCCTTATGTTTCCCTGCAAACTTCTTCGTGCCACTGACTTAAACACTTGATGAAATAATTCAACTTCACCTCACTCTTCAAGCCTATAGTTCATGTTGTATTCATGTTCTCGACCACTAATACTCAACTCCTATACTGAAATATTATCTTCCAATGTCTACCTTGACTTCGAGAAGAGATTGTCATGTTCTACTCTTTGGTGCAGTCTCCCCAAGGCAACACAAGTCATCCACTAGGTTCGATTGCTCCCCTTGGGAAGATCTCTCCCTCTCTACAAAGACATTGCCTCAAACTCACAACTCTACAATTATAAAGTAATAACATCACCTTTGATATGCCCCTTTGTTTGGTCTCCTCCTTGGCATATATAGGCGCTCAACTCTCCCTATTGATGCATCCCCTTGTTGTGGAGCCAACACAACATTTCACAACTTTTCCACATAACTCTTGAGTCTACCTTCATATAAGGGGTGTGATACCCTTGGGTGATTCAGTCGACTCATCCAAGTGTGCCCTCCTCCTTCCAACCGACTCTTTGTTTTTCTTGGGAACCCAAGTCATGTACACACAATCTATCGTCAACTCTCTGTCTTTCAAACGATGGCTAATATTTGTCACATGACACCTTGGATATCTCCCCTTGGCACTTTGGGCACCCAAGGTGACCAATATTTCCCAATACAACTTCTCCTTCCATTCTTTGGTTGGGTTGGGTGCCTAGTCTACCAAATTTTCCAACCGATGCCCCTATCCAACCCATCATTTTGATGGTGCACCCATATATTCATCAAGACAACCCCTTAACTAATTTCATAAGGAATATTTACAGTGGAGTCATTCCTTGACATGTTGTGCTCTCAAGAAACCCAAACTCTCCCCTATATGAAGACTTATGTCTTATAATTTGGACTGAGCATCCTGCCTACCCAATGTCATTCATCTTGGTCTGCGGTGGAAGTGTGCATTCTCAGTGTCGACACCCCAATCCTTACACATACCCATGTATGCTTTTAATTTTTGGTGTTAAAATTTTGATATTGTACATAACATTGATATGCATCGAGGACGATGCAAATGTAAGGGAGAGGGAAATGTAATACCCTATTTTTGGCCTCAAAAATATGAATGTAAATGTAGGAATAAATTGTTGTAAGTCAAATCCATTTGTGAATTGTACTTACATTCAATTATAATAAGAAAACCCTACCAAATGAAAATGAAGGACTAAAATGAAATGGTAGGTTATGATTCCACAAGTGGAGGAAGTGAAAGGGGGTATTATAAAAAGATTTAGGGGGCTAAGGGGGGGAACCTTAGCTAATGAATTAGCATGATTCCTTAAACCTTTGATTATATATCCTTTATTATTAATTCCTGATTTATATTATCCTAAGTTCTTGACCCATTCTTATGATCTTATTAACTTTGGGATTATTTTCATCAAAGTGAAATGTGGGCTTCTCAATCCAACACGTGGAGGATTCTCAACATGCAATATACTGTGATTTTTTCCATGTAAGGGGGAATAATTTGAATCATTATTCTATAGGGAATTCAAATTATCATCATGTTGGGGAAATTGTAAGAGTTTCTCCTTCTCTGAGCTTGAGTATGACCATAGTAATGGAAACTAGAAAGATGTGTTGTTGTAAGAGATATTTGTGAGGAATTTACAGCCATGGAATTATTGTAAAATTTTAGGTGATTGGATTGATGGTTGAGGTAGAGATAAACATATCCTATGGTTGAAAATTCTTGGATCCCAATAACAAATATTATCTGGTCAATCTATGTTTGGCACTGTAGGAAATGGGATAGCTTTAGGTATTGTTAGCATAGAAGAGGGTCCCATTCTTGGTGTGGCATAAGATAAAAGGGGAAGATTGTTAATCTATTTGGATAGTTGTAGAGGAATTTTTTTCCTATGAGTTGTTTTTGCATTGTGGGTTGATTTAGAACTTGTGGATTCATAGCCTCGTCTTCAGGGTGGCCTTTATTATAAAAATATTTACTGTGGTAGAGAGACTAAGGCTAGGTGGTACACCCTTTGTTTGTAGCTAGTTGGATAATTATTATCCTAGATATATTAGTAATATGATCATGTCTTAGAATGTTGAATTATTGTGTTTGTTTATCTGATATTTTATTATTTTCTAGTTTCATGATTTCTGTATTTATAGCTTTAATTTGTATAATCATGAAAGAATAATTGTAGCATTGCCTTTGTGTGTCAAGGTGAAATTAAATGTTTAAGGTTTTGTGGATTTGATTTTGTTATTACATTCTACAATCATTCCATGAAATCAAATTAAGTACAGATTGTGTCTCCATGCATGGAAATGCATTGGAAATGTAGGTACACTAAGTGTTTGACAAATGAATTGTGTGAAATAATAATACCTATTCCCATCTAAGATTGTTAATATGAAATATATGAATTGTAGGAAATAACCTATTGAGATTCTAAGAGGTTTCCTCTTGAAAACTTGAATTGTGGAATCTTATTCCCGCAAGTGCATGTATTGTTTCCCAGTAGTTTTTATAAGTGCATATGATTATAATATTGATCATGCACCCCCTTGAATGATTTAAAGGATTCCTTTATGTATAATCCTTTCTTTATTTAGTCCCCATGAAGCAGTGGTTTTGATTAGAATATCCGCTAAAATCATTTATAAGTTAGTTTGTTATTGCTACAAATCACCTATAGTTTTTTAATACAATGATTTATTAATAACTAAAAATATGTGATATAGATCAATGTGATTTTTGGTAGAAGGAAGTATTACATCGGGATGGACACATCCACAAAAAATATCAAATACCTAGAATGTAATTTAAGATATATAGGTGTTTTTATTAGACCTATAATAGTTGATGCAAATCCATCAAGTTGCTACAGATCGATCATAGCAGTTTCTACAATATATTTTAGATTTTTTTTGAGTTTACAATGGTTATATATCTGTAGTTTTTAGTTAGATTGAGTTTTAAAGCAATAAATTATGGTTTTTTTCTAGTACTCCACCACCTCAATAGTGTTACAGGAGTAGTTGGGTATGTTACAATAAAAGCAAAGGGACTCCAAGACATACATCAATACTACAAGTACATACTTTAATATTTCTTATGACAAAGGCTCTCACCTCCATTTATATAACATATGTGATGGAGACCAACAATAGAAAAGTGGAATAGGTCCATAGAAGCCTATGTAAGCCACTAAACTAGGTCCACAAGTGGAGTGTTCCTATACCAAGAGAATATACATGCCACTAGGTGGTTGGGAATCACCTCCCAAGTGGATCACTATATAAGATAAGCTTCCACATGTCAAGCACTCCTCATCACAAGGTTGAAAAATCTTTGAGACAAGTCGCTAAGATCAATGCTCTTCCTCCACATGTGTTAACTGGTTCCACAAGAAACCTCTAGTGAGTGCTAAGTAAGACTCCCTTGTTCTAATCACTATACCTCCACCTATGTGCCACATGGTCCCATATCTACTAGGTCCAACTACCCTTCTCCCTCATGTTTATAAATCATCCAAAAGATATATTAACCTCCAATACCAAGCACCCACCATTCTCAACATGCATCCATGTATAAGATGTCAACTGCCACATAAGATAACTACCTCAATAAGAAGTGTGCCTCCTCTAGTGAATATCTCGAGGATAAGCATGCACCTAAATTAATATATCCATATGCCTATCAACCAATGTAGTCTAAGATACAACAATATGCTATAATGGTTTCACCATGTACTCCACATCACATGAAGCACACCCTTAACATAGTGTAAACACTTTTGGAATAACCCAAAATCTAACACATCCTTTCCAACATAGATATGGTAATCATCAAAAGGAGTCATATCCTTATTCCATGTAATCTCTTCCTTGATCTTGGGATTTAGGGGTGGAATCTTGGTTGATATATTAGAGATGGAACCAAACAATAGGATTCAGGAAGTATATGTCAATTGATGGATTTTATCAGATGGATACCAATCTCATTGATCTTAATTTAAGTCTGAACAAAATATGGTAACTCAAGTCCAAGAAAAAGACTCATTTTTATGGGATTAAGGTTATATGGAAGTCTTCCGATATGAATCCTATAAAATCATACTTCGCATGGTATCTAGTTCTTGAAAACATAGTTGTTGTGTAGTGCCTAAAATACTTGGGTGTGCCTTTAAGCCTAAATACCCCTTGTGTGGGAAAACATATTTTTTTATACACCTCTTCTGGTACTATAACTTTTCCAAGGCAACATGGGAATAATCATTTAGAATCTATAGCTAGTTTCTTCCTTCTCCCATCTACTATAAGGAAATGCATTTAGGACAAAAATTCCCTTGCATTATTGAGTTCAATGCAACATGGAAAATATTCAAAGATGATATTCTGTTCATATTTTGAAAACAAGACATGAATCCTTGTTTAAGATTGTGCAATATTATAATTCAATTACCTAGCATGATGATTCCTTAATTTGTTCCTAACTATGTTTGCAATTCCAAGTAGAAGCAATCAAGGAAGAGATGGAAGTGGGAAAAAAAACTACTAGGTCTTTGGGATATGGCTCATTGTACCATGAGTAGGTATCCACATACTATTCATTCTCCAATGCATTTAGGCTAGCTCCAAAGTTTTGTTGATGAACATCCTCAACAAAGAATTAGTTTTACTATTTGCAAGCATCAAGAATGACACAACCACTAGTACCCACCCAATGTTACCATTGTTCCTTAGTTTGATAAGTTTGTCATTGTGCCTCTGGCTATTTCTAAACTAGAGTTCCCTATAGATATTGGGCAAGGAAACAACAGATAGAAACAAATATAGGTTGATCATGATCCCACATGAATTGATGGATGGGGGTTGACCCGTTATGACAAAAAACCTCCTCTGAACATAGAACTAATTACATTGTTGCTTGATCTGGTATTTTGTTTTGGAAAGTTAGCGTATATGTGTTTTGTTGTTTTTATTTAGATATATGGTTTAATACTATGTGTAGCCTTAGTGGAAAATTTTTATTATCTTGGCTCTACATGGAAATATTTTATGTAGTTGATGGAAACTTAGTTAATGACAGTAGGCTCATGGAGGCTTCATTTACAACCCTTTTTTGTATAAAATGGATGTAGTATATTTTGTATATGATTTCAGGGAATATATCACTCAGGGTCCAAAAGGAAAGTTATTAGAAATATCAGGGAAAATATCAACAATCCTAAACTTGGACATGAAAAAATAGGAAAAAATATGGAAACATTGGGAAATCAAAGATATATCATCACCATCATATATAATATAGTATATTATAAATATTGTAAACAGATGTTGTATATAGTATATAGTACTCTCTATATATGTGTGTGTGTGTGTGCACATATCCCAAGGGTAAGCTCAACTAGTATATTGTAAACAGATGTTGTATATAGTATATAGTACTCTCTATATATGTGTGTGTGTGTGCACATATCCCAAGGGTAAGCTCAACTAGTTGTTGCCAATGTTGCTTGGCATTTGGCTAGTTTAGTGTCAACAAGAGCCTAGTTCGAATTCCTTTGGGTGAGGTGTGATAGTCTACATGAATGATTTTATTAAGGATTCCATCCATGAAAGTGGGAAATATCCCTTGTGTTTTCCTGTGAGGTTTTAATTGGGAATCCCATGGTATTATCTCAATTTGTTGTTTCCAATGTTTTGGGGCATTTGTTTAGTCCCATGCTAACATATGCTTGATTTGAATCCCCTTGGGTGAGACACACTACTATACATCGATGAGTTTACTAGGGATACCACCCATTAACGTGAGGAAGCATCTCTTAGGTTTCCCCACGAGATTTCCTTGAAAAAACTACCTAAATTTCACTAGTCTAGAGTGATGTGATTACTAAGGATGTCATTCACAAATGCCATGAAGCATCCCTTGAGTTTCCCTATGAGGTTTTCCTTGAAAAAATGAAAAACCCAAGGGATAGATCTAGGTATTTTTGGAGGCATCCCTAATAAACCCATTGGTGTATACTAATGCACCCCATCTAGGGGGATTCAAACCTAACACCTATTGACATGGAATTAGATAAATTCCCAAAGAAATTAGCAACAATCAATTAAGCTAATCCATTGGAATTTGGAATATACATGCACACAAACACACACATATGTATGTATGTATGTAAGTTGTGTGTGTGTATTATATTATTATACTATATAAAATATAACTATAAACTTGGATTAATTGCATTAAGTTAAGGAGAGCCCTCAAAGGCCTAGTGTTTCAACTCCTTTGCAAGGGAAGTTTTATGCACAAGGGGATGTAATGCTTTGTATATTTGTTAAAAAAAAATTCTTATTACACACACATACAATGTACATTAATGTAATTAAAAAGATTTTATCCTTGAAATTTGGTACATATGAACAATAGTTCTTTAAAAAAATAATTAAAACAATTTTAACTAAGTTTGAGTGATTCAAAGCATAAATATGAATCTCGATACACCAAACAAAAACCATACAGAATGATGAAACTTAAAAAAAATCTCAATTGAACAAAAATGGTAACTTAGAGGCAAATGGTAACGAAAGATCCTTAATAGGAAAAAATTAGAGAAAAATAACCATTTGAGAGTCATATATATATATATATAACCCAACTTTCAATGTTTTATAATAGAATCTTCCCCATATATACTAGACCATTAATGGGCAATGTTTATTTTCCATATCTAAACCAAGTTTAGGTGGAGCAATGTTGACATTTGCATAAGTTTAATTGTGAGTCCACCATCCACCATGTTAACACATAGGATGTACATGATTCAAGGTCTTTCATGATTATGATTTTGCAAAAGTGCTTGATGATGGATTCTAGTTTCCAGCGCCATCTCCTCATCAATCATCTTCAAAGGGTTGGTTTCAAAATGAGGATTTATCATTTTTTACCTTCATTTCCATTTGCAAATAGTGCACTGCAAATTGGTTCAATTCACTACGAACTATAAGTGCGTTGCAAACTAATTGTCACTATAGACTCTTGGTGTTGCGAACTCTCCTGTAGCAGTTGATGGTGGATTCAAATCTTAAAGGATTGTTGGTTTGGTTTTCTGCAACAAGGAGTGAGTTTTGTATACCAGGTACTTTGCTTGATGTCCAAATTCCATTGCTTGCAAACTTATTATCATCAAACCCTAGTTGCAAGTTTTCTAATTGTTGCAAACTACAGGATTTTCTTAATCAGTTCATACCTTCTCAGTTTAAATCCTTCATGGAGTCTTTGGTTACTTGTTCTCATCATCCAAACACAAGCTTACATTTCTTTCTTGTAACCATTGTATGTTGTTGCTAATTGTTATTTTACGAACTGTTAAGCGCTGCAAACTGGTTTATACAATTGGTGTTGTGAACTCCTCTTTTCTTGGTTATCTTGCACATTCTTGTCCTTCAAACCTTTATGCATATCCAGGATATATTTTTTCTATTCAAAGGGTAACTTGCATCTTGTTCTTGCAACCATAACTCCATTTGCTGCAAACTTCTTATTTTTTGTGAACTACACTTGTTGTTAATTGTCCGCGTTGTTGACTGGATGCGCTATGAATCCCCTGTTTTACATAGTTGCTCTGAAGTTTTGTTTGTTTGATATTTTATCCAATTTTGGGTTGTCATATCTTCCTCTAATATCCTAACTTCAGTCTTATTTTAGTTTCTGTAGTGTTGCTTTAGCATAAAATCCTTTTTCCAGTAAACCCTAATCATTGTAACCATCGGTAATAAACCTTGATTCTACAAGATTTCATCACACGGTCTGTTGGGAGAAGTTATCAGAGAGGTTTACTCTTATTTGACTTGCCATGGAATATCAATAAAATCAAGATATTTTGAAACCATTTTGGAGTGTCAACAATCAAGAACAAAGATTTCGCAGTGAATTCTGGTACGTTGCAAAATTGTGTTTTCATCATATCTTGAAAATGACGAAGTGGGTTTTTCCCAAAAATGGTTTGGAAAAGAATAATAATGTCACTGACCTGCAGACAAAAAATCAACCCAACCCAGTTCATAGATTGGGATAAAATTCAAAAACATCATCTAAAGGAAAGTTCACAGTGAATCATGCAGATGCATTGTGAACTCTAACAGTTTGATAAATTCGAGTTATGGGAGAGCTTCCATCTATCAAAGGATGTTCAAATGGTTCCCTAGGAAGAAGTTAGAAATCAAGGGACACTTGTACCTGATATCCACCTCCACTATATCTCCAAACATGAGCTAGTTGTAGTTGCATTTATCATCACCAACAACTTCCTAGAATCTAGCAATTTGTTAATTTTTTGTTTGTTTGTCTATTGCCACACCTATCCAAGGAACAAAATCCTATGTTAGAGCTAGGTAACGAATCAATGGGTGATATGACTCCAAAAAAGGTTTGAATGGTTTTATAGAGAACTCATATATTTTGTTTCAGACTGTAAGTTTCCATATTGTATGTAATCAGACTCAAGACTCTTGGATAATTGAAGATCAGTTTCTTCTCCTACTGTCATATTTTTTGTTTCAGTCTTTCTTTGATGCTAGTTATTGATGAAGGATTTGTCTTTAGTACTTGTTCATGAATGCAATGAATGAATTACTGTTTATTTACTGGTGCAAGTGTTAAAGTACTTTTTCTTATTGATTAGGAGTTTCCTCTTTGATAATAATCTTATTGTATATGTCTCAGAAGTACCTGATGTAACCTTATGCATATACTTAATATTTTTCTTCTCAGTCTTCCATCTTTCCATTTATGTTCTAAATACTATTTTGAGATTATTTCAAGCCTTGCTTGTTGGTGTATATTTTGTGGAAATCTCGTGTTGATGTTTTAAACTGATTTTCTCATGCATTCGCTACTCCTAAAACTAAAAATATTATCTTTTACAAACTATAAAATATGATGGGTATTAGGCTCACACCTATAGTAGTCTATGTGAGATTTCTAGTGCTAACATTTCTGGCATCATTCTCGGGGACGATAATGAAGAAGATATTCCCTAGAAGAGAGACAAAGTATAGTTCTATATTTAGATGGTGAAATGAAGTTGGACACATTCAGACTGCTCAACCTTCACTTAGTGACTCCATGGTTTAGGAATCCATCGGTGACTCCAATGGTTCACAATTTCACCATCATTTGATGCTTAGATGAAAGCCATTGTGGCTACAATATTTTCTCCTTTTGATTTTGTTGATATTCTCGGTTTCCCTAATTATTTTCCCACTATAGATATATGGGGAGATTTCCTTCCACGGTTCAGAGAAAAGGATGAGGATAATCCAACACTTCATGTGATCAAGTTTCATCAATGAATGGATCAGTTGAATATATATCATGATGATGCATTGATCAAAATGTTCATGTATTCATTAGATGGATATGCAAGACAATGGTACAAAACTCTTCTTGCCTCTAATATTTCATCTTTGAAGGATTTTCATGCTACTTTGTATTCATATTACAAGAAAGTTTGTCCAACTAAGAATCTCTTTGAGAATTGTTGCGAGGGATATACGTAATACACTCAGATTTAGTAGTTGATTCTTCTAGCAGTGTAGAGGAAGGGGATGATTATGCTATGGAAGAGGAAGAAGACTCATTCTCTATTGTATATTCTTCTAATTTTGTTTTACAACAGGAATATTTTTAACATTCTAATATTGAAGTTGATGACAGTGATACTCTAGATGCATTTGTCATTTATCCAAATGTTTCTAGTACTAGTAACTATGATACAATAGTTGTTCCAAATCTATTCAAAATTCATATTGTTGATGATAGTATAAAAGAACATAAATCTGTATCTTTTTCATTAGAAATTTATTAGGCTGCTCCATTTTATGATGAATACAGTGATAATGAGAAGGAATTAAATGTTTATGAAGCACATGAAGAAGCATTAGCTGATGAAATATTATCAAGTTTTGATTTTCATAAAAAGGATGTTCACCAGTGTATTCATGTTGCAGCTGATGATATTTAGATTATAGATACCTTTGATCTTACATCATAATTTTCTAATAGTCATGGATTTGTTGTTCAAAATGTCTATGGAGACCTCCTTCTTTTTTATGGTTATAAGGATGATTTAGAGGAACCATCTTTTGCATCAACACATATAGAGTTGTACAAGGCATTGAATGTTAATCTTGCATTTGATTCTATTGAAGACAGTGAAACAATCCAACAGAATGAAAGTTTTATTGGGTATATTTTCCATCTACTGAAATTTATGAAGATGGTATGCTATTTTCTCATCCTGATGCCCTTTCTTTGAATGATGTTAAATAGATTTATGCTCAAAAATATTATGGACAGATTAAAGGGAATTTTGTTTTCCTGGATCATAATGAAATAAGTGATGATTATCAGTTGCTTCAAGGAGATCAAGTGGATGTTAGTATTGTAAATAGAACAAAAATTATAGATGATCGGTTCAAGCTTCTATATCAGCAGTTCTTTCGTGATTTTCATGACCCAGTGGCCAGTTACATGGATATGGTCATTCCAAAGGGTTTCAATGTTGTATCATTCAACATAAAAGAAACTTGTAGCAATGAGTATGAGTTGTTGATTCCATTTATGAGCCTTTACTATTTTTTCACCTATTCATTATTGTATTGGGTTTTATTTTCCACTGCTTAGTTAGTTGGGTAGTTATATCTATTAT
>CBVK0101102142.1:0-13230 GCA_900067695.1 Picea abies | reverse complement strand
TCTTCCGATCTCACTAGAAGATCATTAAATTATAATAACAAAGTTTGGTTTGCATTGCATCGATTAGATTTTTAATAATGATTTATTGTTGCGTGATTTTGCTCTTTTTAAAAGATAAAAAAACTAATTATATTCGCTAATATACTTCACTTAAGCAAAACTCAAAACACTTATAAGTAGTATGACATAGGAGAATGTATAATCTTTAAAATAACCGTTGAGTGTCTCTCAAGAAAATTATTAAAAATACTTGCATTTTTATGATCAACAATGTGAATGTTATTAGTTTAAAGTGTGTATATATATATATATATATATATATAGCTGCTAGCAATTGGTTTGGCTTGGCTTCGTCCCATTCTTTTGTCCAGGAAAGGATTGAGATTAGAAAAGGGTTCTTTGTTTTGCAATCCATAGCAATGGCCCATACGATTGATAGATCACATGTTTTGATCAAATCCCAAGATAACTATGGAATTAATTATTAGACCGAAGGTTCTTGAATGGAGGAGGCGGTTAATTATGAGGAATAGGAATCAATATGTTGTATATTTTAGTTAGCGATGAGGAGTTTGTCAACTTGCAGAAGTATAGACGCGCGGATGCCAAGAAGGCTCCAAAAGCGTCTGATGGTCCGGGACGTAAAGATCGTTTGCATGGTTCTCATCTACCTATCTTCAAGAGGATTCATGGTGGAGGAGGATGTCAGAGTCCTACGTCGGCAGTTAATTCCTGCAGGTGAACATATTCAAGAACTAAAGGGGGCAAAGAGACACCTAAGTCTTGTGGAACTCATCTACATGCAAAGAATTGGTCTTCAACGAAGGGAAAGAAATTTTTAGTTTCATTCTTTGAGAGTGTACAACTAGGTGTTGGTGCATCCTCCCTTTCCCCAAAACACAAGGCCATGTGTTGGAAGGTGAAGAAAGAGAAAAAAAGAATGGTGGTGGGGAAGGATGTCGATATGGGTGAAATTTTAGACTTGCTAGGTTGAAGAGTGGTGGGGTGGTTCAGCGGGAAGGTGGTTCGTTCTTCTACACTGTCGTGATGGTTGGACTTGAACTGGTCAGGTCTGTTAGAGTATAGACCCATTTTCCACACCCTCTCTCATGGTTGTATTTTTTTTAAATTTAAATCTAAGGAGGATTTAGGGGTAATTTTCAGTCAGGGCTGGAATTGGGGGCCATTAGGTTTAGTGTTGAAGGAATGGGTAGTAAATTTCAACCCAACTCAATATGCACTTTCTCCCACTAAAGTTTGGGAAATTCTTCCCAACCTGCCATTGATTTTTTGGAACGAGGCCATCTTAGCCTCCATCAAAAACCAAATTGGGAATCTTTTCAAAAGCAATTCAGGGTGGGAAACAAAATATGATAGGAAGTGGGCTTGGCTTTATATTGAATTTGATCTCAGAGTTGGGTTGTTGGATGAAATTGAATTGGTTTATGGTGGTTTCTCTTGGATTCAAAGGATAAACTACTGGAGAGTCCCATTCAAGAACTATGGGTCGCATGAAGTGGGTCACATGTTGGCTCAATGTCATAGGTCCCCTTCTCAGTTCCTATCATTTAAAAAATCTTGGAAGCGGAATGTTGACAACGTTGTAGCAGAAGATTGTGAAAAGGTGGCGGATGGAAACTCATTTATGCGCAACAATCCCCTGGTCTCTTTGGAAATAAAGCACAGTGGTCACTCCTCGGGGATTCCTTTAGCAACAAGAACTGGTAAGTCAACCTACCATGTTTTAAAAGATCCATCTTTTTTAAATGATGATCTGGAGGCATTGGTGGAAGTGAATGGAAAGTTTGTTGAATCTAAAGAGGGCTTTTTTTGTTGTCTTCTCCCCCTTACATCTCCAAAGAAGACCATGTCCTTTATAACACCTAGGTTTTGGATCTATATGGTGTCCTCACCTTCTATAACACCATGTTTCCCCTAGTTTGTAAATATAACTATATTGGCCAAGAGACTATGGAAAACTCAATATGTGTGAATGTTTGATTTGATGGACCTTTGTATAAAATGTATATGAATGTAAATTCTATTATTTTAATAGAAAATGGATAAGTGTTACATGACTGTTGGAAAGGGGATGTGATAAAAGAGACCACAAATGTTATGGAAGAGATGGTGAAGGGGACCAAGAATGGTTGTGTTAACCTTCACCGGACCAGTGCTTCGCTAGATTTAATTGATCAAGATCAAAACAACCCTTTGACCCAGGAATGAATTTCAGTCAGGCTGGTAGGTGGGAAGACCTCCTCAAGAGTTAATGAGGGGATGGGGCAGACCGCCCATCTGTAAGGCTTCCAGACCTGACCACGGACTGGGGAATCATGACACAGACAATCTTGCTGAGAAATGAAAGGAAGGAAGGCATGGTGGAGAGGGGAGAGAGACATGTGAAGAGTGTAGAGATGAGAGACTGAGTTCTCGGGTTCGAGGAAGAACTGTGAAAAGAGTGTGTTATGATCACGGTAAATAGAGACTGAGTCAGGAGAAGAAGATAAACCTTATTCCCTATCTATATATGTCTTGGAAGAAGAGATTCAATCTCAAATAATTGTGGTTGATCCAAAATTGGATCCAAGATCTTGATGGGGCTTAGAAAGGCCTAAAAATAAAATTGCTCAGAATAACTTCAAAATGGACGTGTGCTTAGACCTCATCGATATGAACCCAATGCAACTTGAACGGGCTCAAACAGATGTCGTATTCTCCAGATATCATGATCTATTCATTTTGCCAAACAGGCAAAAAATTGATGATTGTACAGTCCGTACAGTGCCACGTGGCAGCTGACTGTACAGGTCGTACGAACGTACAACTGATGTGGAAGGGTATAGTTGGCACTGACGTGGGCATACAAGTGGACCAATCAAGGAGTGACATGCGTCACCCTTGCAGTGGTGACACGTGGCACATCTGTACAGATGATGCGGCAAGTTCCTACAATCTGTACAACATGTGGCAAGTACAATGGCAAGCTGATGTGACAGGTGGTTGAATGGGTAGCTGACAAGTGGGCGAATGAATGGTCGACACGTGTCTTTGTTCGGGAAAATGTGAAGGTGCCACATGGCCCATTCCTGGGCTACCATGTGGAACCCCTTTATTGGTCATTAGTTATTTGGAACAATTATGGAGTGCACGATATTTGAACTGTGACCTTTGTCTGAGCTAAGGGTTTGGAAAGGTTGGGCTAGCTAGCCTGCCCATAGGTGTTCCTTGTTTACCATAGTGCAAAAAAATATATAAGGTGTTATGGTGGTCACGTCGGTGGAAATTAGGGTTGGGGCCTAGCCCCCAGTCCTGCTGCATCCATTATGCCACAACATACGACCTTTCCCATGTGACTTGGTCTATTTGTTTTGGCGCGAATTTTGTTGGTAAACCCCTGATGCTTAACACAGAACCCTTCCACATAACCATTGATTGTTACGCTTGTGTGAATTTAAAGGGGTTATCCCCAGTCGGTCGGGCTAGCCCGCCGACTAGGGGTTAAATCATAGGTTAAGAATTGGGGTGTCTGACCACTGTATAGACGCGTGGCTACTAGCCCATGGTTCTAGGGATTCGCCATATGACCCAGAGCCAAACAGAAAAGGGGCTAATGCACCAGGAGCTTAGTCCAAGGCCACATGGTCACCCTCCATACAACCAAGGGCTCATGAAAAGGGGGTTGTTCCCATTTTATGTGCTAAAGTGGTGTTTGACTTTATTATATTGTTTTTAATTGATATTATCAACAGATTTGTGAGATTTTGGCTAATATTGGGAGATATTGGGTCCTTTTTGAGGCTAGATCTTGGGGGGAAGTTGGGAGATGGTTACCAACTTAAAATCTATATAAAACAAAGATTTTTGAAGCCATGGAGGAGGTTTAGAATAGAGTTATGTTGAATATTTTCCAAGCCAAAGCCATTTTTATGCAGGGAAGATGATGAGGAGAGCACCTTTGCAGGCCATTTCTGGGAGCTCGGGTCATTTGATTTGAGTTCTAATTATTTTGTTGGGTTTTAGAGATCTGATAGAACAAGACCAGATCAGTTTGTAACCTTTTTGGCACAGATGTGATGCACTTTTAAAGCTTCGAATAGAAATAAGAAAGTCTCACCCACTAGGACAAAGGCCCGAAGATGTAGGTGAAATTGTCGAACTCCGTTATCACTTTGGTGTTTTGTGGTTTGTTGTTCTTCATTCTTATGCTCAGATCTGTAGATGTTTATATGGATGATATGTTTCCTTTATAATTCTTCCTCTTTCATTCAAATTCCTAAATGGTTAATTAACACATGCATAATAACTCAACCATTGTCATTTAAAAGATCTTTTCGGATCATGTGGTATCAGAGCTAGTTAATGTTTGGATTTGAGTTTTGCACGATTACCAGGGAAAAGATACATCGTGGTGAAGGCGAGCTTGTTGAAGAGAATCCATTGATTGGATTGAGAAAGAGAATTTCTCAAAGCGAGAGGATGGCATCGAAAGAGGGACTTTCTCAGGATGAGAAAGAGTTTCAAAAAACTTTCTTTGCCATGTTGGAGATGATGAAGGTTTTGTATGATGATTACTTGGAATGAAAGAGATGAGTTCTTGGTGAATATTCACAGGGAAAAAGTGAATAAGGAGAGGATCCTCTTCAAATTCATCTTTCACCTCCATCTTCACCTCCTTCTTCTCCTTTTTCAAGTTCAAGTTCTAAAAGCACCACAAAGAAACATGTCCATAAACATAAGAATGAAATGCCTTTACTAAAACTTGATGTTAAATTCGAATTACCCATGTATGATGGTGAAGTTAATGCAAAGAGACTTGATAATTGGGTCAGACATATGGAATTTTATTGCAGTATGCAACAAATCAAAGATGAGGCCACTCAAATCAAATTGGCATCATTGAGACTTGCAGGCACATCACTCATCTGGTGGCAAAGCAAGTTGCAAAATGGCACACAACAAGTGGGTAATGTATTTCCATCATGGGAAAGTTTTATTTTTGCACTTACAAAGAAATTCTATCCTTAGGGTTATAAAGAGAATGCTTTAATTGAATGACAAGCTCTTAAACTAAGAAAAGGACAAACAATCCAAGAATACACAGATGGATTTCATAAAATGGCATTGATGTTAGACATTCCTTTACATACCCAAGAAACTATTATGAAGTATATAGGAGGTTTACCTGCACATATTTGAAATAATGTATTCATGTTTGGACCAACTAATCTTGATGAGGCTTATGTTCAAGCGACATGCATTGAAGCAGGGAAAACATGTGTTGGTGTATTAGGGGAATCGTCTTCAAGGAAAGAGGACAAAATGAAGTGGAATGGCAAGAAGGAAAATTCAATGGCAAGAAAGGAAGAGAAGCCCTCTTGCAAACATTGCAAGAAAGAAGGTCATGATGAGGACCGTTGTTGGCAATTGCATCTCGAGAAGAGACCAAAGTGGTTCAAGGAAAAGAAAGGGAGAAAAATAGTTGCAGTGACAAAATGACCAACAGACTTGGGATCAAATTTAGGTGATGAATCTAAAGTCTCATTGGTTGGTATGACAGGTAAAATTGGTGATGGATTTGATGCTAGAAGTAAATTGTTTCACTTAAGGGTCATTATGCGATATACTAAGGTCGACACATTGATAGATAGTGGATCTCAATCTAACTTAATTTCAGAGGAATTGGTTAAACAGTTGGGACTAAACACACAGATCCATCATAAGCCTTACACACTTAAATGGATAAGAAATAGTCATCAATTGCACATAACAAAGCAATGCACATTAAAATTTGCAATTTCATTTAAGTTTGTGGACGAGGTAACATTTGATGTGGTTCCATTAAGTGAATGTGGAATGGTATTAGCAGTCCTTACTTGTCAACTCATTACAAACATATCAACTCATTTGCAGTCATATTGTTGATGCTATCATTAGTAATTTTGTCTACATGGATGATAGTGGCTTCAGTAAGATGTGATCGGGTACAAATGTCTAACAATATGTTGTTAGTTATCATGATTGTGTTATAGTTGATATTGATGAGATAGGTGCACAGGAAAGATTTCAAAGACAAAGAAAAATCTGGGTGGCCTATCCCAAGCTTGATGACTGGTCAGTAACCTTTTGGGGACCAAAAGGTCTTTAGTGGGGAGGTGTGATCCATAATTAGATCTAGGAGCTTAATGGGGCTCAGAAAGGCCTAAAAATAAAAGTTCTTAGAATGGCTTCAAAACAAATGTGTGTGTAGACCTCGTCGATATGAACTCAACGCAACTTGAACGGGCTCAAATGGACGTCGTATTCTCCATATATCATGATCTGTTCATTTTTCCAAACAAACAAAAATTTGATGGCTATACAGTCTGTACAGTGCCACATGGAAACTGACTGTACAGGCCATATGACCATATAGCTGACGTGGCAGGGTACAGTTGGAGTTGACGTGGGAAGATAGGTGGACCAATAAGGGAGTGACACGTGTCACCGTTGTAGTGGTGACACGTGGCACATCTGTACGGATGACATGGCAGGTCTATAGAATCCGTATGACACGTGACGCTGACGTGGAAGGTACAATGGCAAGATTACGTGGTAGGTGGTTGACTGGGTAGTTGACAAGTGGGCGAATGAATGGTCGACACGTGTCTTTGTTCAAGAAAATGTGAAGGTGTCGTGGCCCAGTCTTGGGCTACCACGTGGAACCCCTCTATTGGTCATTGGTTATTTGGAAAAAATGTGGAGCGCGTGGGATTTGAACCGCGACCTCTGTCTAAGCTAAGGGTTTGGCAGGACCAGGCTAGCTAGCCTGCCCGTAGGTGTTCCTTGTTTACCATAGCGCAAAACAAATATATAAGGTGTTATGGTGGTCACGTCAGCGGAAATTATGATTGGGGTCTAGCCCCCAACCCCGATGCATCCTTTATGCCACAACATACGACCTTTCCCATGTGACTTGGTCTACTTGTTTTGGCGCGGATTTTGTTGGTAAACCCCCGACGCTTAACACGAAACCCTTCCACATAATAGTTGGTTGTTACACTTACACGAATTTAAAGGGGTTATCCTCGGTTGATCGGGCTAGCCCATCGACTAGGGGCTAAACCATAGGCTGAGAATCGGGGGGTCTAACAACTATATAGGCGCGTGGCTACTAGCTCGTTGTTCCAGGGATTTTCCATATGATCTAGAGCCAAACATAAAAGGGGCCAGCGCACTAGTAGCTTAGTCTGAGGCCACATGGCCACCCTCCCTACAACCAGGCGCTCACGAAAAGGGGGTTGCACCCATTTTATGTGCTAATGTGGGTTTTAACTTTATTATATGGTTTTTAATTGATATTATCAGCAGATTTGTGAGATTTTGGCTAATATTGGGAGATGTTGGGCCCATTTTGAGGCTAGATCTTGTGGGGGAGTTGGAAAATGGTTACCAACTTCATATCTATATAAAACATGGATTATTGAAGCCATGGAGGAGGTTCAAAAAAAATTTATGCTAAATATTTGCCAAGCCAAAGACATTTTTATGCAGAGAAGCTGATGAGGAGAGCACCTTTGCGGGCCATTTCTGGGAGATTTGGTCATCATATTTGAGTGTCATTTATTTTGTTGGGTTCTAGAGATATGGTAGAACAATACCATATCAGTTTGTAATCTTTTTGGCACTATTGTGGTGTACTTTTAAATCTTCGAACATAAATAAGAAAGCATCACCCACTGAGACAAAGGCCCAAAGACGTAGGAGAGATTGTTGAACTCCGTTATCACTTTGGTGTTTTATGGTTTTTTGTTCTTCATGCTTATGTTCAGATCTGTAGATGTTTATATGGCTGCTATGTTTCCTTTATAATTCCTAAATGGTTAATTAACAAATGCATAATAACTCAACCATTGTCATTTAAAAGATCTTTTCAAATCAGTGGTCTAGCTCGGGGGTGGATAGTGGTAAATCTGTTAGGAGTGACTGAGCCTATGGTTGGGTGGAAATGGGCAACCCTTCCAATAGTCGCTTCATGTTATCTAGTTATAATAAGTGTTTTCATACTGTATGCATTGAATTGGAAATTAATGGTTGCATGCATGTATTTACCTATCTATAATTGGTTTCTTTGTTGAAATGGTTAAGTTATGTGTATACATTGGCTTCCTTGAGAACTTATTCGTATGTTCTTCCTGTACTCTCCATTTTGTCTCTCGAAGGTGCTTTCCCCAAAGACTTGGGAGATACCTCACAACTCCAAAGTCAAAGAAAGCCCCTTGGCACTGCTACCTTATCGATAACCTCACGAATTTACCTTGTGTTGTTTCAAAGCTTAAAGTTCTCTGAGTTAGGAAGGCATTTCCTTCAAACTAGTAGCCCGAGAGACCTTGAACGTGCACCCACAGCCTTAATCAAAACTCGACTAAAAGTAGAGATCATAGCCTGAGAATCATATGAAGGTCCATGTGACCTGGGTCTAGGAACCTTGCACTAAGCCCGAAAGGAGCTAGCTCATAATGGTTTCAGAGTCTCGGGAGTTCGATGCCCTGGGATATCAAACTTCACGATAGTCAAAGTTACTCGAATTCCTAGAGTAACAAGGATCGTGTTTTATGGTTTATTGTTCTTCATGCTTATGTTCAGATCTGTAGATGTTTATATGGCTGATATGTTTCCTTTATAATTATTCCTTTTGCATTCAACATCCTTAATGGTTAATTAACACATGCATAATAACTCAATCATTGTCATTTAAAAGATCTTTTTAGATCAATGGTCTATCTCGAGGGTGGAAAGTGGTAAATCCGTTAGGAGTAACTGAGCCTATGGTTGGGTGGAAATGGGCACCCCTTCCAACAATCGCTTCACGTTATCTAGTTATGATAAGTGTTTTCATACTCTATGCATTGAATTGGAAATTAATGGTTGCATGCATGTATTTACCTATATATAATTGGTTTTTTTGTTGAAATGGTTAAGTTGTGTGTATACGTTGGCTTCCTTGAGAACTTATGCTTCTATTTTTCCTGTATTCTCCAGTTTATCTCTCAAAGGTGCTTTCCCCAAGGAGATACCTCACAACTCCAAAGTTGGAGCAAGCCTCTTGGCACTGCTACTGTCTCGATAACCTCATGAGTTTACCTTGCGTTGTTTCAAAGCTTAAAGTTCTCTGATTTATGAAGGCATTTCCTTCAAACTAGTAGCTTGAGAGACCTTGAAATCATGCCCACGACCTTAACCAAAACCTGGCTAAGAGTGGAGCTCATAGCCCGAGAATCATCTGAATGTCCATGTGATCTGGGTCTAGGAACCCTGCACTAAACCCAAAAGGAGCTAGCTCATAATGGTTTCAGAGTCTCGGGATTTCGATGCCCTGAGATATCAAACTTCACGATAGTAAAAGTTACTCAAATTCCCATAGTAACAAGAGTCGTAGAGGAATCAAGAACCTGACAGAGGAGATGAATGTGAACCACTTATCTAGAAGAAAACCTATCTCAGTCGTCGGATCAACTCAAAGACCCACTGGAGTTAACGGATCAAACACCAGCCGCTCGATTAGAACGATGGTTGGGGATCATTGCAGAGTGCGAAGGTAAAATTAGCGTACATGCTAGTTCACGACCCGCAATGTTGAGATTTTGGTACCTTGGAAAGTTGTCCCCATGTGCTTATGAGTCTCTAAGAACAAAGGGGGAAGACTGTTACACTTGTACTTTACTTTATGTTTCTAATTTCACTTTGACTTAGGAGATTTAAGTCAAAACTGAAATATGTCACTTAAGTCATAAAGTGACAATTAATTCACAATGTGGGTGAATTAATAGACATAAAGCAACTAAGGAAAGTGGGTTTCCTTAATGAGAATTTTGGATGAAATCTCACCCATTGATTAGACTTTGATAGATCTAATCTAGGCCATTGATCTTTTAGGGCTTGGCCAAAGGAGGCTAAAAGAGGGTATAGTGTACTTTTGAGATTCATTCTTCACTTGTGAGTTTTGGAGAACAGGAGAGGGCACATTTCTCAAGGAGAGAGAGGGCGCACTCGATGAGGGTTTGGGAGAAACCATTGAGAGATTGAGGAGGAAGCTCTTGCTACTTTGAGCTTGCATGGAGAGCATATCCATGGATTTTTAGCTTCTATTTCTTGGAGGGATCATGTTATATGGAGGAGGGGCACATCTACTAGAGGAGGGTGCATTTATTTCCTTCATTTGCTCATTAGGAGAGGAGGACTTGGAGCTTTGAGATGAGGTTAGTTGCATGAGGAGGATAGAGTGAGGGCACATGCTTTCATGGAGAGAGATATCTAGCTTTGGCCTCTGTTATTTGATGGTGATCATATCTGCTAGGAGGAGGGCGCACCAGTGGAGTGGGTTGACAACTACCTGGTAGCAGATCTGCTTGGAGGAATCCATTTCTGACAGTTCCAGTGGAGAGGAAGCACAGGAGAACACATTCATGTGGAGGGATTTCTTCATTGGGTCAAAGAGGAGCTAGAGCGCTTCACTTCAGTGCAGAGAGAAATAAAGGGAGACGGCGCACCTAAATTTGTGCACATCTCTCTCTAGATCTTATGGCAAGGCTTTTGAGGAGCTTTTTATGTATACAAGTTCCATTGTATTGTATTAATTGTTGTATCTCTTTCTTTGATCATCATTATATAGACATATATCCCAAACTGGTTTTCCCTGTCGGGGGGGTTTATCCAGGTTCATGTTGACAAAAAATATCTATGTCAAATTTATGCATGTTTAGAAGTGTAGATTAGCATTTTAAAGTTAAATATCTAGAGGTAGTGTTATGTGTTTTAAGTTATAATGCATGTGCTAACATTGAGATAAGTAAACACTTGCAAGGGCACCTTAAAAGAGAACTTAACCTTGAAAACATTGAGCAGAAAGTGGCATGATTGTTTATTGTCCTAAAAAAACAAAAGAAGACATCCATATAGTTGAAACTTAGAGCCATATTAAGGTCAAGGATAGACCTTAGGTGGCATCCTCATAGGACCTCATAAAATCTACATGGTATCAGAGCCAAAGGTGGCTTAGACTTGCTGATGTTGGAGCACTTTTGTGGCAGTTTGGCGAGGTTTTATATCAGATTTGTTGGTTGTTTTGGACATGAAGTTTTCAGTCCAAAACAGTGGGTAAATTTCAGATCTCAAGGTACCTTTCATTCAGTTCCATTTGGACAACTCAGGGCAGATTTTGGACAACTAGTTAACAGTGGTTGTGAACAGTTGTGGGAAATTTTGTTGGGCTGATTTTTGACACTTGTGGAAAACCTCTTTTCACACCTGCGTGGAGAGGAGTGAGGTTGTAGAGTACGTCCTCTTTTCACACCTACTAACTAGGAGTGAGGTCGTGGTTTCTATTGCCTCTTTTCACACATGTGTTGATAGGAGTGAGACAACGTTCCTTTGAATTGGGAGCATCAGAGTGAGCATAGTTGGCAGACATGTCAATATCTCAGATGCATGTTGAGGATAGGCTAGCCAGGGCTAGAAATTGGTCACCTTGGAAGGCGAAGATGGTCTTTGTCTTATAGGATCTCAATCTTTGGGACATAGTCGAGGCAAATGTTCCTCCCATTCCTATCACTGCTCCTATCTTGGTGCAGAGTTTAGAAGGAAAAACAACAAGGAAAAGAGGATCATTTGTGATGCTGTGAGAGATCACATTATACCCCATTTGACGGGGAATACTTGTGCATATGAGATGTGGGCATCTCTATGCAAGTTGTACGAGAGTTCTAATGAGAACCAGAAGATGATTCTTCATGACCGACTCGGGGGCATTCACATACTTGAGGATGAGTCAGTTACTTCATTCCTTGGTCGCTACACTTAGATCAGAGACGAGCTTATAGCCATCAGAGAGGTTGTGAACCCTAACTCTTTGGTGAGGCAAGCTATGAATAGCTTCACCAAACCTTGGGGTCCATTTGTACAGGGCATTGTTTCCAGGAAGTTCATGCCTACATGGGAGAGGATGTGGGATGAATTCATCCAGGAGGAGATTAGGCTTGCAATAGAGGCTTCTGGACAGTAACAACAACATCAACAGTCATTTCTGAGTTTTGAGGACCTTGCTCTTTGGACAAAGGGAAAGAAGAAGACCGGACGTGGAGGTCGGTAGGGTCCTAAGTTCGGGGCCCCACCACAAGGAGGAGAGAGCAACACCAGTAGTGGGAAGAGGAGAGACATGAGCGTAGTGATATTCTTTTCTTGTGGAGATATGGGTCACTATGCGGGACAATGTCCCAAGAAGAAGAAGAAGCAGCAGGATGTGTCAGTAGCAACAACAGAGGAGACATAGTTCAGTGATCAGTTTTCCAGAGAGTGTGCATTCGTGACTACCTTGTCTACTATTACACCATCCAACACTAGATGGGGAGACATAGTTGATGAGGACCGACTAACTCAAAACAATGATTCAGAGGGAGATGAGACTCAGTGTCCCTGGACATCTTCAGAGTGAGTGACTGGTCCACCCAATATAGCTACAATTTTAGAGCAATCGAGTAGATAGAGAGTTGGTGCTACAACTTTAGTGCATCAGAGGTTGATGAGGAGGAGAAACAAGGAACCATGGAGTCTTGAGCCTCACATAGATTTTGAGACAGGCAGATCAGTTTCTGGATCCACTTCAGGTGGAGGTGACTTGGCAAGAGGCCAAGTTCATGACTCTTGGTGAGTGACCAAGAGGGGTAGACTCTTGGTGAGTGACCAAGAGGGGTAGACTCTTGGTGAGTGACCAAGAGGGGTAGACTCTTGGTGAGATTCCAAGAGTAGAGACTCTTGGTGAGAGGCCAAGAGTAGGTGGAAATCCTTGGTGGGAGACCAAGGTGGAGATATTGGTGTGATGAATGAGATATAGGTGATCTTGGACAGATGGAGAGTTAATGTCATTTATAGATCATGCAGATTGAGTAGATCTGTGACAGAGTCCACTTTCATTGATTAGGGTACAGCCATACTCACCAAGTATATGCTAGGAGGCAACCATGTCCTCTGCAGGGGAAAGATTGGTGGTGAGAGCACTTTCCTCGGTAAGAGGGAGTGTTGAGATTTGGGTACTTTGGAAAGTGGTCCCCATGTGCTTATGAGTCTCTAATCACAAAGGGGGAAGACTATTACCCTTGTACTTTAATTTATGATTCTAATTTAACTTTGACTTAGGAGATTTAATTCAAAAGTGAAATATGTCACTTAAGTCATAAAGTGACAATTAATTCACAA